>JAQQSK010011593.1:0-12215 GCA_028658325.1 Potorous gilbertii
TCTTAGTTCCTGTTTTGTTTTCATGGTGTTGTGTCTCTGCCAGGGACACTAAGGGACGTTTTAGGGAAGAGTCTTATAATTGTCTCCCATGATAGTCTTCCCATACATCAAAACCCTGGGACTTCTCGACAGTATCCTGGTTATCAGTCAGTCAAACAGGTGCTTACTGTTTGCCTATCGTGATCCTATTCATTATAGAACAGAATTCAGAGGACAGTAGATTTATCTTGGATTGCATATAAAGAGCTTTAATTACTGAAGTAATTAACTGTACTTATTCTCCCATCCAGATTCACTGGTCTACTTGTTGTTCACACACCAGAATCCATCCCTAGCTTCCTTGCTGGGCTCACTCACCCCCCTGCCTGGAACTCTGTCTATCTTCACCTACAGTTCTTAGAACTCTGGGCTTCCTTCAGGACTCAGCTTACAATCTACCTTTCTCCTTCCACCTAGTTGCTAGTGCCTTCTCCTCTTAAATTACCTCCAATCTATTCTAAATTTACATTTGATTGATCTAGTTTTAATGTTTTGTCTCCCCTACTAGGAGTTCCTTGATGTCAGGGACTGGTTCCCCCCTCTTTTATTCTCAGGGTGTAGCAAGGTGTGCAATACAGAGCAATTACTTAATAAATTCTTTTTTTCTCTGACTGATTGTGCTGCAAAAAAGAACTCAAGATTTCATCTATGAGTTTGAGGCCCTTAAAGATAAGCCCTTTGGATTGCAGATCTAGAGTGTGTATATGCATATATATGCAATGTATATATGCATATATAAAATATGTAAGTTTAACTTGCAAAGATACAGTTTATCATGAGTTTGTATTTTATTAACATCCTTTGCTTAATACCGTCTTTTTAATAGTTTGCTCTCATTTTGGGGGGAATCTATTTTGCATTCACAATTTTGAGGTAGGATAGCAGGATAGTTTTACTCCAGTATCCTCAAATATTATAGATATAAACAAAATAACCTATTTTTAAAGTAAAATATGCGATACATTTTTCTGTGGGGTTTTTTCTCATGAGTATCAAAGAATACATCAAGGAAACCTGATGTTCTATTGTCATACCATGTAGTATGACAGAAACTTGTGGACTGCATTCTGGAACACCATTCCAGCTGGTGTGCTCCATTTTTTATTTCAGAGCATTGGTCACAGCAAATCTACACATTCTTCCTTGCTTCCACTTATATTTCGTGAGCACTAAGGTGGTTTTAGCCTCCAAGGTAGTGTGAAGGAGAGTTTTATAACTGGTAGGTAAGGTTTTGGAAGGCAGGTATGGTTTAGGATTTTTGTTGTTGTTTGCAATGTCTTTGTAACCCTTCCAGCTAGCACAACCATCCCCAGCATGAATGAATTAAATTAAATCACAGAATTTTAAAGCTGCTTTCAGAGCTCACATTAACAAATTCCACACATTTGATGGCTAGTGAATATCCCATCTAACCCCCCCAAAGCCTGGTTCACATCTTCTATTTCCCACTGGGGATTTTTTAACCTGACAGAACTGTCTGATGGGGAAGATAAACTAACATTTTAATCAATTCTCTTCATAATGAGACAACTACACTTTATCTAGAGTGTGAGAAAAGGAAAAGTCCATACTACCTGTGGAAATGAGGCGTTTGATGTCCATTTGCAGAAGAAAAATGCAAAATGGAGCCATTAAATGGCTTAATGTGTTCTACCCCTGAAGATCTAAATGCTTCCATGTGAATCCTAAGGCTTGTGTAGTAAGGTGTTCACTGTCAGGCAAGGAAAATGAATGCCTCTCTACTTTAAAGTTTAAATGCCCTGCTCAGCAGGGAGTCCAGAGAGATTTGTTCAACTGAAATGAGCTTATAATAAGGCTTTCATCCAAAGATAAGTAAGGACTACATCCAGTAGCACTACATACCCTTACCAGGAAACACAAATAGATTTTGTTTCCCTTCTCTATCATGCTAGCTATATCAGCTCTTATATAGAGTATTTCAAAGTTTTCCATTTCCAATCATTAAAACCAAACCAAACAAAAACCTATATATAGGTTGGGTTTTATTTAGGAATGGTCAAGTAGCAGAAAGTTACTGTCCACTATTATTTTTTCTTTTCTCACAGTTTTTGGATCCTTTATGTTATTTGGAAGTATATTATACCACCTTATAAACATTCTTATGTTCATTTAAAATTCTTAGAGAAATTGAAGAGTTACCATTATTGGCACATTTACTCAGGAAAGGTAGCTGACAGAAGGGATGACTGAGAGTCAGATTTTAATGCCCATTTTATGCTTTTGTGTTTGAGACTGTATTTATTGATTGACCACATTGCTTTTTGACCTGTCTTTTGTAAATTGGGTTGATTTTTGAGACGGATATAATTCATGACTAGACACTTTGTCCACTGTTGTTTGGGGGTTGTTGTTTATCAGGCAGTTCTTAGTGCTCCTAATGAGCTGTTAACAAGCTGTCAATTATGATGCTTATGCAAATTAGAGAAACCGACATTGAGGGATTGATGTGCTCAGAGTTAAAATATAGTATCTTGAAATATTATGAACTAAGTCATTCTGATTTTAAAAACTGCCCATAAACATGGGCTCTCTTTGGTGTTTGACCCATTTCCCATTAATATGCACTATGAGAAATGACATCCAGCACCATCTTAGAGACTCGAGGAAGGGAGCAAACCCTGTGTATGCATATCGTTTGTTTGGATACAAGAGCATTTTGGTCCTACTTCCACTGTAAGATTTGTCTTAAATGTTTAGAAACTACTAAGTAATTTTTATATGATTCTCATGTGAAAGATCAAAATTCTTCCCTCTTCAAAACGTCACTTCCTCCAGTGGAGACCATTGAAAATGTTGAAAACACTACTTTAGGCATTTTGATTTGAAAACAGTCCACATTCCATGGTTTTGTTTTTTGGTTTTGGGGGGTTTTTTGCTGTACAAAGTGAGCCTCAAAATATCATTTATTAGGCTTAAAAATTGAATTTTCAAGTTGATTCCTAGCCCACCATCAGAAGAAATACCTTCATTTTTCAGCAATGACTAATGCATCTACTAAGTTTGGGGGTTTGTTTAGTTTTTTTTAGGACAAGTAGAAAATTGATGTTTGTAATCTAGCTTCATAAGGACTCACCTAAGGAAACCTATCAGGCCAGTTTGTTTATGAAGTTTAGGTCATGGATCTATTGACTGGCTACTTTGGATTCTTTTTTTTTTCTTTATCCTTTGTTAGATAGGATGATGCTATTGTAGTTCTGTGAAAAGCTCTTGATTGCTCTTCTTTGTCTTTTGGATTGTTATTACTGGTATTCTCTCCAGGCAGTTGGGATGTAATAGGATGAAGTTGAGTGTTTCACCTGACTGTACAATTAAAGTATAGTTACATGAACTCGTTAAAAGGCACTTAATGTTCTTCAAGAATGATGAAAGCCTTTTTCAATTTGTTTATGCGAAAGCTATGTTTTGTTTATGTGAAACTTGTGTTCTGTTTATGTGAAAGATATTCCTGGAACAGCTATGAGTATTGACTTCTGTATTTTGTGAGTATGTTACCTCATCAAAAATTACTGAAAATAGACTTCTTGTTTGCTTGTAATACTTGTACTAGGAATTGTTTTTTTTTTAATAATGGGAGTATTATTTCTAAAATTCCCCCAAGAAACCACGAATTTAATCTCTTACTGACTAGATTAAGCTGTTTTTGTTCTGATATCAGAAATTTCATAAATATTTGCTAATAAAAATATAAAAATTAGAAGATTATCCAGAATGTGATTTCATATTGCCAATGAATTATAGGTATTTTATATAGTACTACTCCTTAGTTTGAAGAATATTTTTATATGTATGAAAAAATTAAACATAATTATTTTAATATCTATAGATTTGCACTAATTATTACTTAACTGCCTCTCTAGCACACAAGGACAGCAACAAACTATATTATGGCAGTTAGAGAAACAAATAGGGTTGTTGAAGAGAAAGCTCTGGTCAATAAAAAGAGATTGCTATTTTTGCATTTGTTTTTAAGTCTAACGAACTAGAGAAATGCATTGTGGGTCAATGGCACTATAGTTTGTGGGTAAAAGAATATAACACTTGACCAGTTCATTTGCAGATGATATTCTGCAGCACTTAACCAGGCTGTCACAATAATGTCATCTCTTAGTAATCTGTATAGTTAAAGTAAGCAAAATTACCTTCTGACCTTCGGTGGCTTTTGTTATCTGGTGCTTCCATTTTTTCATCTCCCTTTATAATGTACAATTGTGATTACAAGTTATAATGGTTGTAGTATGGGTATAAAGTTATTTCAGGGACTTCTTCCTGTTGTGGTTTGTTTGGGCTTTCTCATGGTCCATCTTACTGAACGTTTTATTGAAAATACTATTCAATGTTTGAGATTATGCTATTTCATTTGTGACTATTCCACTTTTTATACATCGTACTCCTTTTTTTTGTTTTTGTTTTTCCTCCTTGCACCTCTCCTTTTTACATGTGATATAAGCATACCTTTTTTCCCTTCCCCTCCTCTTTCTGTCCCTACCTACTTGTTCTGTGTCTTCATTTTCTTCACTTTCTTTCTCAAGGGGGCATGCAGGGAATTACCGCAGTGCGCCAGCCAGCATATCTCACGTGGATACCAATGCCTTTGCTTTCTTTTCCCCCAGTAACTGTCAGAGATGCATAAACTTCAAATGAAGTCTAGCACGAGGGCTCAGTTTCTTCTGATCTTAGACACTGAGTCCCACAGGAGCTCCCAACACTCCTAGTCTCTTTCAAATTCTAATTGTTCTCCATTAAAAAAAAAGTCAACATTTTTATCTGAATCACTCTGGTTCTCATCAGCTTTTGCAACAGTTATTCAGAGTCATCACTTCCCCACATGTTGCTGGACGTAACTGTGCCGCTCAGTCCCCTGTCCCTCAGAAGAGTTTTAAATGGTTCTCTTTCCTGATTACCAAGGCAGCATTTTTTCCTCTTGATCTCTCAGCACAAGTTGAACAAAGCAGCAGGCCTTTACTTTGCTATGTGACTCTTAAAAGCACCATTTCTAATAGCATCCTTATTAGCCTATTAGGGGTTTGTTACATATTTTAGCACTGCACTAGTAGATTCTTTAACTGTGATTAAAGATTCAGTTAGTTCATCAAGTAAGCATGATGTAAAAAGAAGAAAAATATTTTGGAGAAAAATAAAATAGATGTTGACAATAGTCAACCCTACCTGCCCATCTGTGGCCAGACCAACAGCAATAGATATCAGATTTTATAAAATAGTAGAATTTTACAAGATGAAATTCTCTTACTTCTTAGTCTGCCTCATACAGGTACCCTAATCTGTTCTACCTGGTAGGGACTGAACCCTTTATGTTACTGGATGATAAATCAGTAGCCAAAGGAAACTGAGAGATCATGTAATCCAACTGACTCATTTTTTTTTTTAACAGATTAGAAAACTGGAGTCCAGAGAGAAGTGTTTGGGCTGAGGTCACTCAGATAGTAGGTAGTCACCAGGTCATAGATCCAGCATTTGAATGCACCGATGCCCTGACTCCCAAGACAGCAATCTCTTCTTCCCCTCCTCTTCCCCTCCATCAATGCTCCTCCTCTACCCATGCCACAATGATCTCACAACTTCTAGTTTTCATATTAGGAACAACGATTTGTAATTGAAAAATAATCTTTTAGAAATTATCTGAAAAGAGAAGCAAATTCACTCAAAACAGTCCAAATACTTGTATGGGTATCTCTTTTAATATTCATCTTATTTTATTATTTTAATATTCATATTAGTCATCATTATTCATCTCTTTCCATCTTACTGGTGACTGACTGCCACCACCATCCTCATACTCTTCTAGGAGATGGATGCAGGAAACTAACTAGAAATTAGTTTCCAAAGAATTATAATCACCACAGTGAAAATGATAACATACCACTTGGAGAGCATCTCATAGTTTCCAAAGGGCTATTTAAGCATTTTTCCTCATTTCAATAACACTGTGACAGGAGGATGGCAGGTATTTTTACAGTCATTTTATTGATGAGGAAATAGACATTCGGAAAGATTGTGACTTACCCAGGGTAACACAGCCAACAAGTGAAGGACCCAGACATTGAACCGTCTTCTGACTCCTACTCTTGCATTATTTATATTACACTTCACTAAAAAAAAAAAAACCCACTACATGAGGGTTTTTGTATGAATAATTGTTTCAAAGATCATCTTCACAATAAAAGCCCCACCAGTCTCATAAATAGCTTGTCCTTTTAAGATCTTGGGGAAAAAAACAACAATAAGAAAACATATGGACAGATGTGTTCTAGTAGTAATTTCCCAGCTGGAACCCTGTGAGAAGCGTAATAGTGGTTAGAGAACATCATTCTGTCAGGATGTGTTCAAATTTATAATATTTTTTTCCAAAAGAAATCTAGTCAACAACAACTGGTTCTGGCATCTGGCACTGTACTGTAGCTTCCAGAATAGCTGATTAATTTTTTTTTATATTTAATTGTATTGCTTGGTTGCTGTGCTTTTTTTGTACTGTCAATTTTATTAGCTTTTTAAATATACATTATAGTGAATATTGTTCTTCCAAAGAGAATAAATAGAAAAAAATTCAATATCATTTTCTCTCCTTATGGATAAGTATTTAAAAACAATTATCATTACCATAAATTAAAACAGTAGAATGACTTGTTTTGAATAACAGTTTTTTAAAAGAGTACAAGGAGTGGTGGATTGGACCTGGATTCAGAAAGATTTGTGTTCAGATTCTACTGTTGGTGGTGGTTCTGGTGTGACCATGGGCAGGCTGTAATATAAACTATGTAATTCTCAGTCTTCTTATTTGTAAATGGGTTAGGTTGGACCAAAAGGCCTTAAAGATCCTTACAGCTCTAGATAGTGAACATAAAATTCAGTCCTCTCTCTGATTCTTCACATTCGTTTTTTTGTTGGTTTGCTTAATATATCTAGGAATCTATTAATGAAATTGCTAATAGCCATCAATGTCCTTCTCCCTGAGAGTTTACTTAATTCACTTGGATGTTCCCATGATGATATAAACTTCTCTGGGTATGAACACAATTAGATATATGTGTTGTGGTCACTGAATTCTTAAGAATGATTGCTTGAGTAATATTTGAAATGTTCTTTCAGATTTTGAATATTGGGTTGCTTTTGTCCTTTAAAGGAAAACATTTTTATTTTTCAGAATTTCTGAACTAGAGAGGATACCTAAGTGTCCATCTGGTCCAATTTATAAGAAAAAAAAATCATTCTGAGGAATTATGCCTTTGGAAAGTCTACCTAATTAATGGCAAACTCTACTAGACTAAGGAATATTTTTTGCAAGAAAAACTCTGAAGGCACTGTTTATTGGACATTTAATTTTGAAGTTGGATAGCTGATTAGAAAATACACTATAGATTATAAATTCAACTATACAGTGTATTTTTGTTTGGCAAGGTAGGTGGGTGGGGAAGCAATTGGGGTGAAGTGACTTGCCCAACAGTCACACAGTTATTAAATATATAAGGTCAGATTTCAACTCAGATCCTCCTGATTTCAGGGTCAGTGCTCTATCTACTGCACCATTTAGCTGTGCCCCCCCCACCAAAAAAGTCTTAGTGCAGTTTTCCAATACTAACTAATAATCTGTTGCTTAAAACTTCCTCACTAAAACTTTAGTGCACACTATAATCTGCATATCCATATAAATAAACATTAGTGCACACACACACACACACACACACACACACACACACACACACACACAAAGTTCAACCCTCATGCCTGCTCATGAAGATGAGCCTAAATTCTGGAAAGTTATGTTAATAGAGCATATGTTGTCAGTACCTACCAAACTGGAGAATCTTTGAGGGAGACTTTGAGAAAGATTTTAAGGGTAGATTGAATCTAACTTTGAAAGACCAATCTAGCAAAAGATTCATCATTCAATGAATTTTTTGACCAAAGCTATTGAGAGAGACCATTTTTTAAGGCATACAAGCATTCCATTGTGGTGTGACAGAAAGGATACTGGACGTAAAATCAGAAGGACCCTGGGTCCAAATTCTGCTTTTGATACTTATTAGTTGTGTGACTATGGTCAAGTCATTTCTTGTTAAAATGGGAATAATAATGTTTTTAATTTACAGTCATCAGAATAAAAATGACATAATAGATATGAAGGCCTTTATAGCCTTTAATTATCTAAACAAGTGTTAATTCATTATTTTCGAAGGTTTTCAGTGTCAGTGTCATAAACCAAATGACTATAATATCTATTTTAAAATTTCTGATGTCTCTAGCAGTGTATTATTTTCTATATACTGTCACCTAAAAATGGGGAGTTTCCCCCCATCTCTGTGCAATGAGCAGAAAGAACACCTCTTTCTGATTTTTCATGTTAATGTGTTTTGTTTTCAAAATCTAGGAATAATAGTGAAATTCCTTCAAATACTAGGTCTGTCTTCCCAAGAATTCACTTTAGGATTCAACACTCTTCATTGTTTTCCAAATGTAAAGCATTTGATTGAAGCAACTTCTGCTAGGAATAAGGGTGAAACATCAGGTTATTAAAAAGAGTGATTATGATTTTTTACTGGTTTTACTGGTTCAGCTTCATCTTCATTTTCTTTTCCTACTTGTGGTTATGAATGTCCCAACTCCTATAGAATTCAGTTATAAACTTATTTTATGGGCAAATATCCTACAAACTGTGCTCATATTATTGACCCTCTGAGTGTAACAACATTAACCATCGATTTAATTGGTGGACTCTCCATCAAGGGGTATTTTATATTTGTATTCTTGCTACTAATCATGTTTATTTACATGACAAGTGAACCCAGTTGAATCTCTGTGACTCGAGAAAAGTCCATTCTAATTCAATATAAATGGTTTAAAAAATAACATTATCTAGACATCTGTTAAGTCCCATCTTAACAGGCCTTCCCTTCCGTAGTCCGTTCTTTACAATGGTTTGTTCACTGATTTTAGTTTTTGCCTTTAATATTTGCAATTCTTTGGAGAATTTCTCTGAGATTCCTGGCATTTTGGCCTCTGGGGACAGCAGGGGGTCTAGTTTACTGTCTGTTAATTTTAGCTTTTCTCTGCTGGAAGTGCCATCAGAAGCAAAAATAACTGAAGAGATTGTGTGCCTATTAAGTGGCCTCATGTGGCTAAAAAAGGAAAAAAAAAACAAACCTCAAAACATAACAAAAATCTTACCAACATAAGACAGATTTTTAAAATTTGTATTTTGTCATTCTATGAAAAACACACAAGTTAAATTCTGATGTTTCTTTGAAAAAGATTTCTGTAATGATTAGAATTCTGAACCCATATTTAGTTCTTGCTAATCTAAGGAGGTGTGATGATGGTGCCATTTAGGAGATGATTTGGACCACTCAGTTCCCAAAGGAGCAGGAAAGAGCAGCACAGCAACAATTCCTTTGCCAACTCATGGTTCAGATGAGTTTACATGATGTCAGCTGCTTGAATTAAAACCTGAACAAATCATTTTTTTGCCCAGATGGTTCTAAATAGCCAGATGTTTGCCATTGTACTGGTAAAACATCTGGATGAATGCCTGAGCACTCCATTTTTCATAAAGATATTTGACATTGTATGGAAAGAAACATGAATCATTCATAAGATTTAATGAAATAAGGTACCTTATAGCAGTGAATGGCACATTCAAATAGAAACAGATCCCTGTGGATGCACAGTCAGTCAATTAACATTTTTCAGCCCCTACTATGTGCTAATCATCTGGGAATTATAAAAAGAGCTAAAAGAAAGTCAGTGAGTCTCTGCCTTCAGGGAGCTCATATTCTAATGGATAGTGACTTGGTAAACCACACATTCACATTATGTTTATTTTTATTTATTTTGTTCATCATTTTCTTATTAGATTTTAATCTGGTTTGGACTTCACTTCAGAACTTCTAGTTATAGCCCTTCATTTTACAGATAAGAAACTGAGACCCAGGAAGTTAAGTTCAAGGTCACACAGGTAATAAACAGCAAAGCTGAGATTCAAATTCAGGTCTCTTAACTCTAAATTCAGTCTTATTTTGACTACACAAAATAATTAAAGTTAGAGAAAAACATTTTTTTTTTACTACAACGGTAGAAAAATTAATCCCAGAATCTGAATCAAGGCAGTATTTAAAATATTATGATTTTTGTTGATGTGTTGACCACAGAATTGCCAATATATCACTATAGTGATGGCATGTTATATGATGACAAAATCATTGCTTATCCTAATTAGCCTGGCAGTATAAAAATCATCAAATTAATATCATTTTACTGTTTAATGAAAATCAATGTAGGAACACTTGGATAAAGGAATAAGTATAGAGAAGAAAAGGGAATGCAATACCTAAAAGGAAATCTGGAAATATTTTTATCATATGACTTCATTGGTTACGGAACCAGAATTTATTTACATAGGCTGAGAAACTATCATTTACATGAGCTGTCATAGACCCAACTCAGGGGAACAAGGCAGGAAATCTCAAGTTTGAATCATGGTTTAGCCAGAACAGAACGTTGAACCACAAGAGGAATTTAAAAGAAACATGAGGGAGAGAGATACAATGTAGGTCCCAGAGTGAGGAAGTTACCAAGTCTAACTAAGACAGTTATCTTTTGTTGGGATTGAGCTTGTAGGCACTGGAGAGGTATTATTGATGCAGTTTACCAGGAGTATCAGATCAGAAGTGTCAAACAATGGAAGATATAACTGAGCCAGAGGGAAATGTGCTTGTGTGCTGAAGGATTGCTAGGAGCTCATCAAGAGGTTTTCAAGGCATTTCAACCCCACAGGTTTATGAAGCCTCAGCTAACACAAAACCAGATTGAATTTAAAGCATTGGAGACAAAGAGAGAAATGGTGAGTGGAGCCAAAGAGACAATGAGAAAAGAATACTGGAAGAGAGAAGAGCAGGGCTTATCAAATATTGATACAATTGGTTAAACAACTTAAAAGTGTGGGATAATACATATTAGGGAGATAGCATGATACAGAGGCAAGATGGCTGGATTTAGTCTCAGCAATGACTCGCTCTTCTTGTACAAGTCATTTTCCACTTTCTAGGACTCAGTTTCCTATTCTATAAAATGAAGATATTGGAATTTGATGAGCACACTGCTAGCTTAATAGCTGTTTTTCCCACTTAAAATACTTAACCCATAACTCTGCTTTATTTTAAGTAAACATTGGTTTTTCTATCTTCACTTGAAAATTAATGATCCTGTTGTTGGCATGACATACTCTTCTAACCTCCCTCAGTAATTTTTTGACTGAATCTTATTTTGAAAAAAAATTGTTTGAATTCTTCTCCTTCTATAAAGTTTCAGTTTCCTCATTTATAAAATGAGGAAACTTACCTCACAGGGTTATTTCAGGTATCAAATGGTTTAACACACACCAAAGATTTTGCAAGTCTTAAAGTACTATATAAATGCTAACTTTTATCTTCATCATCATCATCGATCTGTAGTCTTACGCACAGACAGCATCGTGAACATTTCTGTTTTCCACCCAATAAAGCAAGAAACATTTGTCCTTGGAGGGCCAATGTTGTTAATATTCAGTCATTTCAGTCATGTCTGATTCTTCTTGACCCCATTTGGGGCATTCTTGGCAAAGATAACAGTGTGGTTTGCCATTTCCTTCTCCAGCACATTTTACAGATGAGAAAAGTGAGGGAAACAGGGTTAAGTTGCTTGCCCAGGGTAACACAACTAGTGTCTGAGGTCACAGTTGAACTCATGAAGATTTTTCCTGACTCCAGTCTGGGCACTCTATCCACTGCACCACATAACTGTCAAATCAAATTTACCTACAGTAGATTCAAAATAAATCCTTTATGTACTTAACTCCAAGGTCTACTTTTTATCCTCATACCGAATTATTTCTCAGGTGGCAAAAGTTCTGGAATTCTTCTCTAAACCCTAATGTAAAAATAAATTTTGATACTGTGTCTGCCTAGGACATCGCGTATGTTTTGCCTTAGATATAAAGACTAGTTCCACACACTTCAGGTTTAAGAGGAGAGCATTTTTAGGCATCCAGCTGCTCTGCATTGAAGCATTTCCTGACTGAAACTTAGCTCTACTTTCTCCCATGCAATGTCTATTACTGGGAATTTTTTGACAATTTCACATTTACTTGTTTACCAAAAAAAAAAAAA
>JAQQSK010011594.1:0-12215 GCA_028658325.1 Potorous gilbertii
TGTTCGGTGAGTCACTCCCTGGGCCTCAGTTTTCTGACAAGAGTGAGACTAGATGATCTTTAAAAGTTCTCTCAACTCTGACTCTTTCTGATTCTAACAAGAACAACATAATTCTGCTTGGTCTATCCTGCAGTGAATTTCTTCATAGTAGATACTTTCCCTCCCCTTATTCCTGCATTGATGGGGCTGCCAGCTCTTTCTCTAGTCTTCACCTGTCAACTCCTGCACTTGGGGTGTTTCCTATTAATGCCTAGGGACCAAAGGCATCTGAGCAATGTTAATGGGAGCCTGGAATGAGTGTCCATGTATCTCTGAGTCACATTGCGGAGTGTGAGCTATCTTTCCACTTAGGTGTTGGAGTGATATTCTTCAGTCCCTACCAAAAAAATCCATAAAATCCTAAAACCCATCCCAGAATACCTCCTTCTCTTGGGCTCCCCAGGCATATCCCAGTGACTGGACGAGAAATGAGGCATACTTATAAGAATTCCATCCCTGTTTACTTTTCCAGACTGACGCCACATCATCCCAGCCCCCAGGGCCAAATGATAAATGAACTGAAGGGGAAGGAAATAGGAAGGCCAGGAGTCTGCTAAAGATGAGAGTACTTTGAAAAGGCAGATAGAAGGTTCCATTCTAGCTAACTCTACCTAGGTCAGTTTTATATATGAGAAAAAAAACAAGAAAAAGGGAGTGAGGAAGGGTTTTAATTCCTTTGAGATTTGGGTTTAGATTTGAAAGAAGGTAGGTGGAACATACCTACTTTCCTTAGAAGAGGATTTTAATTTCATTTCTTATATAACAACCAAAACCAAAACAATATGCAGTAACATGCCAAGGAGAGAACACGGGGCAGAGAATAAGAAGTGAGGTCCATTCTCTGTTCTGTCAATTCCTGTTACTGAATGTCAGCTTTCTGTAAAATAAGATGGTTGGACCGGATGATAATTTAGGAGACCCCTTCTAACTTCTACTGGACAGTAGGCCTTTGGTTCTCATTTCAAGAGTTCTTTTTACTTTACAAAGCACTTTCAGTTTATTTTAGTAGAACATAAACTCCCTGAGGGCAGAGATGGTATCTTTTTTATTTGAAGAGCTCTAGAACAGAGCTAATCTTGCGTGTGGTCTGTACCTAGGATTTCGTACATGGCACGTAGGAAATTCTTAGAGAGGAAACTTCCTCTGACAATGCTGATCAACTCAGGCTTTGCAACTTACAATTTTTGTAGACTTGGCCTTGGGGACACTGAGAGCTTCACCATCAGTAGAGGGTAGAGTGCAGAAGGAGTGTCCCCATTTTATGGATAAAGAATAAAGTAACTTTCTAGTGATAAAATAGAGCTAGAACTAGAAATCAGATCTCCTAAATCCTGGTTCAGGGATATTTCCATTCGAGTGTGCTATAACAGCTATTAAAAAAAACCCCCACAAATAAACAACACTCAGAAGGTAGGCGTGTGTGTGTGTGTGAAAGAGAAAGAGAGAGAGAGAGAGAGAGAGAGAGAGAGAGAGAGAGAGAATGAGAGAGAGAGAGAATGCTCTGAGGGATATGTTGCTAAATATATTTTAGATCCAAGAATAGCCACCCCAAAGAGTCAGCTGGGTAGTTCAGTGGATGGAATGTTAGACCTGGAATTGGTAAGAGGAGTTCAAACCCAGCCTCAGATAGTTACTAACTGTATGATCCTGGACAAGACACTTAACCTCTGTTTGCCTCAGTTTCCTCAGCTGTAAATGGAGGCAATAATAGCACCTATCTCCCAGGGTGTTGTTAGGATCAGGTGAGACAGCATTTGTAACCTGGCAACACAGAAGGCACAATAAACACTTGTTTCCTTCCCTACCCCCACAAAGAGAGTAAGTTAATAAATGTAATTATCCCGCCTCTCTTTCATGGCATTTCACATTCTTCATCTCTTGCTCTACCTCTACTTTACCCCCTGTGGGAGATGAGGAGGGTATTATTGTCTCATTGGACTGATGAGGAAACTGAGGTGCAGAGAAGTGGAACATTCTGCCCAAAAGGCAAGGTCTTTATATATCTATCTATATCTATATCTATCTATCTATCTATCTATCTATCTATATACCACTGAAATACAAGTCCAACCCCAACCCTTTCCATCTCACTATACCTATAAGCTGAGCACAGGGATGTGCACTGCTAACTTATCTCACAGCATTGCTGTGAAGATACGGAAACAAACGTGAATGTGTTTTTCAATTACATTATGCTCCCAGTGAGAGGAAATTTTTTTAAAAAAAGAAATGAGACTGTGTTGTTCTAAAGTACATAGTGTATCATTTCTTGAGCTACAATGAACATTACCAAGTACAAATTTAAAAAAAAATAAGTTAGAATCCAAAATGGGCCTGTGTTATACAATACCGAAGTGTATGAATCACTAAACTGAATATTTGAAAGAATTCTTCGTTTCTTGGTTCTTTTTATTTGAAATAGCAATGAATTTCTGATGGCAATCCTCTTAGTTATAAAGATGGAGGGAGAAATGTTCTTTCAACTTTGAATTCAATGAAAATCTGGGAGTCTCATTTGTCATGTAACATGAATTTGCAGAGTCTGAAGAAATTCAGGAGGTATCATCACCCTTGGACTAAAAGGCCTAGTTCCAACCTATTTTTGTTTTCTCTGCTGGGATTCATCATCCTGAGGGAGGCGGGAACTACTGCCAAGGCTACAATTTTGCTCACTGAAGGACAAATAGCATAATATGTTATTTTGAATTTACCAGCAGCTTTCTCCAAAGGCAGGGCCTCTGGGCCAACTTCCCCTCCTTCGGAGCCCCTGTTTCACACAATGACCTTGTTTAAGAAGCTGTTGCCTTCAACACTGTACTCAAATGTTTATTTTTTTTTTTAAATGTAGCTAGCAATGAGATGGTGTCCCTCCCCTGCCCCTCCTCCAACACCATGTGTAACTGATAAACCACTAAAATCCCATTAAAGCTTAGCATGTGCATTAGTAGAGACAGCCTTCTGTGATACTGCCTTGAGAAGCAATGGGTCTATGCATCAGAAAATAACTGTATGTAGCTGTTTGTGGCAGTTTGGTGAGGACATTCTCTTTGAGGGATCTCACATCACAGCCCTGGTGAAGGAAGGAACCTTGGTTAGGAATGACTTCACATACCATGTCTCTCTAATGCAACTGTTGTAGAAGGGACTCCTCTTCATCCCTTGGATCTGAGGCTTTGGGATAAGGGACTCTGGGAGTAAACCTCCAGTAAGACCAGCTGTAAGGGGAGTTGGGATATCTACTTCTCAGATTTCTCCTCTGGAAGTCCCTTCTTTGATGGGGGAAATGTTCATAATCATGAACATGTGATAAAGTAGGAGCCTTTGGAGGGAGGGACTATATATTATAGCATTTCTTTCGAACTCCAGTGCCTAGGTTAGGACATTGCACATTGCACATAAGTAATCTATGAACCCAACATAGTAATGCGACTCAATTCCACAAACATGGAATTACTTTCTAAATGTCTATCTATCCACCAACTCATCTGGGCCTCATAACAGTTCTGTGAGGTAGACAGGGAAGGTCTTATTCCCATTTTAGAGGTGAGAACACAGAAGCACAGAGTGGTAAAGGAATCTACCAAAAGCCTTAAAGATAAAAGAAGAGCCCGGACTCAAATCCAAGTCTAGAGCCCTCTTTTCTGTATCTGTACGTGGTGAATGTCTAGGTTTCATAAACAGGTCAGAGCTTTATATAAAACGTATTGTCATTGATTTTCCACAGGCAGTTGCCTTAGGGAAGGACTTCACCTGATCATTCATTCATTCATTCATTCAGCAGTTGGTGGAGCAGTGGATAGAGAACTGGGCCTGGAAGCCAGGAATATCAGAATTTGAATTAGCCTCAGATACTTACTAGAGGTATGACCCTAGGCAAGTCATTTAACCTTTGTTTACTTCACTTTCCTCAACTGTAAAATAGGGCTAACAATAATGCCTAGGTTTGTTATTAGGATAATAGCACATAGGATTGTTATGAGGATTGAATGAGATAATATTTGCAAAAAGTACCAGCACAGTGCTTGACATATTTGTTGCTGTTCAGTGGTTTCAGTCATGCTGGACTCTTTGTGACCCCCATTTGGGGGTTTACTTGGCAAAGATACTGGAGCAGTTTGCTATTTCCTTCTCCAGCTCATTTTACATAGAAGAAAACTGAGGCAAACAAGGTTAAGTGACTTGTCTAGGGTCACATAGTTAGTAAGTCTTTGAGGTCCGATTTAAATTCAGGTCTTCTTGATTCCAGACCCTGTGCTCACTCTATCCACCATATCACTAATAGTTACATAAATGCTGATTCTCTCTCTCTCTTTTCCCTTCACCCCCACTCCCCACTTTCTTATTCATTTGACAAATATAAATTTAGTACTCACTCTGTGCAAGACACCAGATCTTAGTGACTGAATACTGCTGGAAGTTTTTAAGTAGAAGCGTTTATAAGGTCTGGGTGATAGAGGTATGGTTGTGTCTATACAGGTAAGATGAGGTAGAGAATTGAAATAATCACCCATATAATTAAGGGAAAGCTTAACTGAGGGAAAAAAGGGGATTTAAGTTGTTTATTTGTTGGGAGGTAGAAGCTGGGCTAGGGGTGGAGTTATTGGATTAATGCTAAATTAACCAGGTTGGTTGTCACGGGATCATGACATTTGGGGGATTGAAGGAATCCTCTTGTACAACTCCTTAACTTTCTGGATGTGGAAACTGAGACTCATAATTTAGATTGTTACAAAATTCCTAAGATAATGAGTAATTCAAGCCTCTCCAGCTGAGGTTAAGGGATCTTTCACAATGTAGGAAAAAGCAGCACAGAGAATCAGGAGACATTTTCTGATGTCTAGTATTAGCCCAATTTGAGGTAGGATGGAAGCTTGTTTGAATAACAAACTAACAGACTTTTGCCATGGATACTGTGGTTTAGGGACTGTGGATGTTCCCTACCTCTCTGGATAAATACCTGTAACTGGGCAATTATGTATAATAGGATACTGCTATAATTCAGGCTGGCTTTCCCTGACTTCCTGTGATTACTTAAACACAAGTGTATTACTAGAGAAATGACAGGCTGCGGGGCTTTCAGTTCACTTAGCTGAGGCAAAACCATAACTAGGGTGTGGCCATGGGGACTTTGCCTACTGACACTAAAATTTAGAGTGCTCATAACATACATCTAAAAACACCTGACTTTAAGATCTAATAAAAACAAGCCATTAAAAAAAGGAAGTTACCAGATATATCAATCAGTGAGCATTTAATTCTCCTTCCATTTCAAGTGAATGCATCTGAATTACTTCCTGTATTCTTTTCACCATGAAAGATGATTTTAGGTCATGTCTGGTGCTATGGAGTACTGCTTACCCCCAGTGCCAGAAGTGCCCAAGGAAAATGACCACAGGTCTCTCCTAAACTGGGCTTCAATGACCTGAAAGGGTCATAAGTCACAGTCCCAGTGTCTTCTACACTCTCTACTTTAGTAGCATTAGTGAGGGTGGTCCTCTACTCTTACCATATTGCTCAGAAAGTAGCACCATAAAAAGAAATATCAGCGTGTACCACGACTATTTCATCAGTTATAGTATTATAAAGTTTGCCAAGTGTCTTACAAATAAGATCATATTTGATCCTTACAATATATTGGGATGGAGGTGCTGTTATTGTCCCCATTTCACATATGAGGACACCGAGGCAGAGAGAGGCTAAGAGATTTGCCTTGGGTTTCATGTTTAGTAAGTAAATCTAAGCTTGGATTTGAACTCAGGTCTTCCTGTCTCCAGGCCCAGTGTTCTGTATCAGTGCCACCAGCTGCCTCATGAATGAATGAACAAATAAAGACTTTCTCCAGGAAAATACTCTTAGGGAACAGAAGAAAAAATGGTTTGTGTTTACAGATGGTGAACATGCCCCCTATGAGTCAGTGGGACAGGTCTTGGAGTACTGTAACCTTTGATTGTTTTTATATTGACAACATTTGCAAAGATAGTAGAGAAGCCAACAGAATCTCAATTATAAGCAATGTTAGAAATGAGGCTCTTTAACTTGGAGGGTGAAGAACTTATTTATCATTAAAAAATATGGCGAGGATAGTCAAAATATTGCAGAGAAATGGGGCTCATTTCCCTCCTCAAAGTGATAGTTTGATTCCAGGAACACATCTGAAGACATCCTTGTTAGGTGAGGAGATCAGTTCCTTAGTCTGGGGGTTTTCACTGCAGAACTCCAGCGAAGCAGCCCTGGTCAATGATCTTCTCCTTCATGTATCACAGAGCACTTTGTACTGGCCCCTCTCTATGGCACTTACATGCTTTGTAGTTATATTGTAGCTATCTGTACCAGAGCCTACTCCTGGAATAGGAGCTTCGTAAGACCAGGGACCCTGTCTTATTTAAATTTTGTCTCTCCTCCAATAACTAGCACAGGGCTTTGCATACAACAAATGATGAATGAATGTTTGATGGGGGGCATAAGAAACTATACATGCATGCATGCATAAATTAATGAGGAAGGGTTGTCTTTGGAAATGATGTTGGGGTTGGCAGGCTAGAGAAACTGAGGACTGGAAGATTCCAATAACTGTATGAGGCAGGATAATTATTGTTGATATCTTCAATGCTTAGAACAGTGCCTGGCACATAGTAGGCACTTAATAAATGTTAACTGATTGATTGATGGACATCATCACCATCGATGTGATCTAGTTTTTTTCCTGACTTTTACTTGTCAATGTGGTTGGGATGTATCCAGCTCAGTGATATGAAACTCCAAACTAGGCCCAAAAGTTTAGAGATATTAAAAAAAAAAAACTGTGGATGTCAACATGAAACCTCTTAGCCTGCAATGCCATCTCTAGTAATATTCTCTGGATGCTTTGAGCATAACTTTGACAAGATATTCCTTATTTGAACCAAAAGTTTCTATCTTTATATAAAGGACTGAGTGATTTTCTTCACCCAGAGATAAACTGAGGTGTGTTTGAGCTTAAAAATGTAACTGTAACAGGAACATGACCCTTTACTATTTCCCCTGCCTCCACTTATCCCTCTACTTGTTTGAAAGATTCTGAGACATGAATCATGGTGCTTGACCAGGAAATACTAATTTTGATTAATGGTCTTTCTCTCTGACTCTTTAATTGTGGAATTTTAATTTCTAGTATTGAGGATCATCTCACTAACTCCCTAATTGGAAGATATTGCAAATTAAATGCAGCTTGTGGCTTCTGAGCCCCGAAAGTCTAGGACTTAAAGTGACAGCCCTGTAAGAATGGAGATGAAAAATCAAGTTGGACTCTTGCTGCTCCACAACAGGTCAGAGGTGAGACCCAGGGTCTTAGAAAGGAAGACTGGGAAGATACTGAGTGAGAAAGAAGAGAGAAACATGAAGCTACCATGGTGTGGAGGAGGGGGAACTCCCTTTCCTTGTCCTCTTGAAGGATGGCATAGAACGAGATGAGAAAGAGGAGGAAAAGAAGCAGGATTCTTTTTGCCATGCACAGAAAAGGAAGTTAGTAATTATCAGGCTACCCTATACTGTATTGCACTCAATCTCTAAGTTCTTGGGCTCAATCATAAAGAAAATAAACATTTCTTCACATTATCAGATAGTGCAAAACAGAAAATCATTCTACTTTAAAAGTCATCCCTACCTCATTTGCTTCTAAATAATACCAAAGCTTTCCTCCATATTATTAAATAATAACTATTGGGTTTTTTCTTTTTGCTAGTCAGAAGTGTTAGGTAGAATCTCTGCATCTAGCTCAGGATCTTTAAAAGTAGGTTATCAGTGGAAATTTTTGTTTACTGAGCAAGATGACAAATGACCCCATCAGTCATATCTATTCTTCCAAAAGTAGTTGGCAAATTGTGGTGGTGAATGCCTATAATGCCTGCTACTGGGTAGCCTTGAGGTTAATGAATCATCTGCATTCAGAGCTGTGAGCTAAAGTAGGGCCAAAGTTGATTGAGTTGTCACACTAACTGTGGCACAAATATAGTGAGTCTCCTGGAGCAGAGTCCCTATACTCCCTCCCTCCAAAAGTGGTACTATAGAAAATTCAAATACTTTGGCAGTCATGATACCTAGGTGTTAGGGATTGGTTTTTTGTCTATGTGTATGTGTGAGTTACTGTGTGATATGGGCATATTAATTATCCTCTCTGAACTTCAGCTTTCTTTCAAAGCTAAGAAGGTTAGACAACTTGACCTCTTTCGACTCTGATATCTTATAATGACATGACTACTTCTCTATTGGTTTTTCCATCTCTAAGATCCTTATTCTCAAAAAAAATTTTTTTAAAAAAAGCTTTTCTGCAGGACAATGACCTTTCCCCCCCACCAATGAAAAGACTTTACTGAGGGATCTCAGTAGACTTAGATGAGTAATAGTTGATACACATATGTTTGTACATATGTGTGTGTGTGTATTACAAAGCCCTTTATATAAATTATCTCCTTTTAGGTAGGCATTACAGATATTGATATCCCCATGACAGGGGAAAATGAAGCTCATAGAAATGAAGAAACTAGCCTTTCAATTGTTAGAAGAAGAAAGCCCAGGCTGAATGGGGAACCTTCAGCCTTGAGGTCACATGTGGCCTTCTAGGTCCTCAAGTTTGGCCCTTTGACAGAATCCAAACTAGAAGTTTGAGGAGCGAGAAGACCACATGTAGCCTCCAGGTCAAGGATTCCCCACCCCTGGACTAGGTCTTTTTGACTCTAAACCTAGCTAGCTATTCTCTATATCAAAACATCCCCAACCTCCCAGTCAGATTCCCCTATTCCCTGATATTATTTTAATGGGAAAGTCTATAGAATTCCAGAATAAACTCTGGGTTTAGTTTTCAAAAATCAGTTACTAGGTCAAACTGACTGCCAGATTCAGTCAAATGGCTAATCTGGGAACTCTGTATAGACATGAATGTTTCATCTGGGAGCATTTAGGATGTAACTAAATTTGACTATCTGAGCCCCATCTAGGGTTTCCCTATTTCTAGTCCTGTCCTAAATCTTCTTGCCTTACTCTTGATGTAGAACATCACACTTATTTATTTTTCTTCAGGATGATAAGGAGTAAAAATACCTCTTAGGTGAGTCGCTCAACAGGCTAAATTTTGAACCTGATGCTACTATGGCCTTGGTGTTCCATAAAAAGAATTACTAGTTTAGTGATCACGGGTAAGCCTCAGTTTCCTCATCTGAAAAGTGGAAATAATAACACCTTTAGTACCCTCTTCATAGGGTTTTGTGAGACTTGATTATAAGATGACTGCAACGTGCTTTGAAAAACTTTAAAGGTCTGTATAGGGAGAATATCCCTAAAGGCTTGTGACATTTAAGTGGCAGAGTGGATGGAGTGCTGGACCCAGAATCAGGAGGTCTTGAGTTCAAATTCAGATTTAGATACTTCCTACCTGTGTGACTCTGACCAAGTCACTTAACCTCTCTCTGCCTCAGTTTCCTTAACTCTGAAATGGAGATAATGATTCCCATTTCCTAGGGTTGTTGTAAGAATAAAAGGAGCTAATATTTGTAAAGACCTTATTGTACAGTGCCTGGCAGAGAGTAGCACCTGGCAAATGCTTATTTCCTTCCCTTAGTGAAGTTTTCAGCTATTAAAGCTGAAAACAAGTAAGGTTTTTGGGACGCCCCAATATAAATGTCAGTTATTGTTACTAAAGCAAAATGAAAAATACAAGAAATAACAACACATAAAAAGGCTAGGAACTAACTGAATTTTTACCATTGAATTATTTTCAAACAAAGTCAGCTGGTGAATAGATGATAATTCAAAACAGATTTTTTTTTTAATCAGACCAAATTTGGTTTAATCATATTCTCCTATAGAGTGTTCCAAAAGTCTCACAGCGCAGCTTTAAACTCTTAAAGCTTAAGTTTTAATGTTTAATATTAAACTGTTAATGTATTAAGACTTTGGACATACTCTATATTAGTACATTAAGACATCAAAGATCTGTAATTTAGTCAGTGTGAGTATTCCCTCCACCAACAGAAGTTCCAAAGCTTCCACAGTTTAGAAGGTATGAACTTTCTTCAAGAGTTCCTGCAACCAATTACTGAGTATTGCTGAAGTACCACTATCACTAACGATCATTAAGTATTAGCAAATTGTCATTAATACCACTATCACCACCACCAAAACTAGTAGTCAAGTAGTGAACACTGGAGGTGCTATCATTACTAAAAGTTTAGTTTAACAATATTAAGAAATAGTTAAAACAATACTATTTCATTCAGGTCATGACAGCTTCTGACACTATAGACTTTGACACCATGCCTCAGTTTCCTTATCACCTTGGAATTTCCCTTTGTCCTTATGGCTTTTTCACCCTGAAATATCCCCACCTCTCTTCCCCTTAGTGAGGAGGCCTCCATTTTGGGGAGGGGCCAAATCTACTTTCCATCAGACCTCTCCTGAATCTGCTTCTGAGCACCATATCTCCAGGGTACCACCCCATCCCTGATTTTCAGTCTTCCTACATTAGAATTAGATTCCTTGAGGGTCTGTACCATCTTTTTCCTTGTATTTATACCACAGCATTTAACACGATGCCTGAAACACACTAAATACTTAATAATTAGTCAATAAGTATTTACTAATACTGGAAGGACCAGGCTCATGAACTTACATAAACATTTTTATTATAACCTTACTCTGAAATAAACATTTTATCTTATCTCTATTTTCTTTGCCTGGATTTAAAAAAAAATGCACTGGATCAATTGATATAGCTTGTTTCTTTTCAAGGTATTCTTAAATTCCTTCTTGTTTAAGTGCCTACTGTGCCCAAAACAGAAACAACAAACAACAAACCAGGTCTTATCCTCAAGAAGCTCACAGTCTAATGGGAGTGAAAACAGTATGCAAAAAGAAGATATATATAGGATAAATTGGAGATAAAAAACAGAGGGAAGACACTAGCATCAAGGGGAACTAGGATCTAGATCAAGGGGCTCAGGGAAAGGCTTCTTATAGAATTTACTAATTTAGCTGGGACTTGAAGGAAAGAAAGCAGGGAAACTAGGGGACAAAGAAGAGGATGAAGAGAAGTCCAGTCCTAGGAGACAGTCTATGCAAATGCCAGGAATCTGGAGATGGAGTATCTTGTTTGAGAAATAGCAAGGAGACCAATTTCACTGGATCACAGAGTGTGGGGGAAAGAGGAAGGGAGGAGGGGTACAGTGTGCAAGAAAACTGGAAAGGTAGGAGGGGATGAAGTTCAGAAAGCCTTTGAATCCCCAAATGAAGACTTTGTTTTTGATAATGGAGCTGGTAGAGAATCACTGGGGTGTGTGTGTGTGTGTGTGTGTGTGTGTGTGTGTGTGTGTGTGTGAGAGAGAGAGAGAGAGAGAGAGAGAGAGAGAGAGAGAGAGAGAGAGAGAGAGAGAGAGAAGGGGAGAGAAGGGGAGGAGGAGAAGGAGGGAGTCAGATTTGCCCTTTAGGAAGTCAATTAGAAGCTTTACAAAGTACTTTACATATATTTTCTCTATTGATCCTCATGACAGAGACAGAGACCAAGATAAATATTTTTAAGTTGAATATTAATTTTTATACTGCCCTCTCCATATATGCTGTTCTATAAAATACGTAAATATAAATGTATTCAACTCTTGGTGTATGGGAGCAAGTATTAAACCTGGTTATTTGATCTTAGCTGAGGACTTGAGTACATCGGACTCAGTACCTTTTAAGGAAAAATGAACACAAACTTGATTAAATTCTGGAAATGTCTAAAATGTTTTCTAAAGATGAAGTAGGTATATGCCTACTCCCAAACCAAAAAGCCAATTCACAAACTGCCATAAAAAGAGGATCTAGTCCCAAGTCCTACACAAGAGAAACTACTTTAGACTCGGCCCAGCCCAATTCCAAAGGTAACTATATCTTAGATTGTGGAAAACTTAAAAAGTCAAACAGCTTCCTTATTCTCTGAAGCCAGTGGTCTCTGATCAATGTCAACCAACTAGAAGTTTAAGACAATTCCTGTTTTCTCTCCCCAAATCTCTTAGACTCTCCATACTCTCAGGAGGGGCTAAATATTTCAAAAACAAATGGAAACCCCAGATAGAAACTAAATGTAAATAATCCCTTCCAAATTAAGAAAAGAAAATTCAGCCACTTGCCCTGGGGCTTCTGTTTAAGGGCACAGACAGTGATTGGGG
>JAQQSK010011595.1:0-12214 GCA_028658325.1 Potorous gilbertii
ATGCCAGGGTGCTTGCTTTATAGGCACACAGGCCAGAGATGGGATTCTGAGTTTGGGTAACAGCAATCTACAGTTACACAGCCTGTCCAAAGCCTGTCTGGTTGCACTGTGGGGCAGTGGTGTGAAATAAAGGTGTCTAAGTGGGACAGAACCTAGCTCATTAGAGTAATTAGATGGCTGATGTGTTTCCACTGCATCCTTGTGGTAATGGAAAGCCACTGAAGAGTCCTGAGCAGGAACTATCCTTGCAGACTATCCCATGTGTTCTTTAGGAAGTAAGTCTTGACTGTTGTGTAGGGGGTGCAATGTTGAGGAGTCTGGAAGCAGAGAGACCAATCGGAAAGCTATTGAACAATTCTTGTTGATAGGTGAGGAGGACCTGAACTGGAAGTCATGCAGATGAGGTTGAAAAGATCTGACAAATAACTGCAGATGGAAGAATATGGGGGATAAGAGGGAGCAGAGAATTGAAAGAGGGTCTACCCTCACAAAATTTTTCATCCTTCATTTCTGAAGTCGGTCAGTGGTATCACAGGTGTGACTTGTGTGTGAACTGGATTTAAGTAAGGCAGTGTTGTGTCATATAGACATTTAATGACTAAGCACTTAGTGTCCTTCCTTCCCTGCTTAAAAAAATAAGACCACATTTATTTTGTACATATCCTACACTTACTTATCTATGAATATATACAACCCAATGACAGTGTAAGTTTCCTGAAAGCAAGAATTTTTACATTTGTTTCTGCATCTCCAGAGTCCAGGACAGTGCCAGGCACATAGGAGGTGCTTAATAAATGCTTGCTGCTTAACTGACCAGTGAATCATACAGCATTCTGTGTCATCTCAGCCAATAAAAGAGTAATCTTCCAACATCTAAGGAAGAAATTGTTGATGTACTGATAAGATGAGATTTCATCTCTGTCCCTATCTCCATGCTTCCCCCCAGCCCCTTCACACACACACACACACACACACACACACACACACACACGCCCCTTGCTCTACTAGGGGAGCCCAAGTTCATACATTCATTATCTCTGCTGGATCAAGGACAAATCAAACAGAGCGATCATTGCTGAGAGGTGAATATCTGCACCTTTCAAAGACACAGATGGGACAGTTCAACCTGTGTTGTAAACTTGTCAGTGGTAACATGTATTAATTTGCAATGCATAATTAACACTCCAAGACATGTTCCATCTCATGCAAAAGCTTCAAAATCAATATGGCACTCTGGAAACTTTCTGGTAATAAGTTAATTCCATATTTATAAAAATGTCTCCTGGAAGTATTAAAGGAGGAATAAGGGACATGTGACCCTCATGAGTCATTTACAGGACGGGTTTACATGATATCATTGGACATGTTTCAATAAGCTCAAACAATGAAATGAGACTTTTACCAGAATCAGAATAATGAAAGCACATGAAAGCAAGATATAACCAAGAGTCCCCTTCATATTACAAATCTACAATGGACAAAGGGTCACAGTATCACAGACTCAGAGTCTAGAAAGACCTTGGAGGTCCCTCATTCTACAGAGAAAATTGAGCCCCTACAAAAGGTTAAGGGACTTGCCCAGGATCATGTGTAATAAGAATCAGAGCTTCCAAATCCTGCTTTCTCTGCATGGCATCACATCACTACTCAATGTGATGGGAATACACTCTGTTCTCTTTGTGACCGTTGAGTTGCTTCACTTGTGTCTGACTCTCCATGACCCCATTGGGGGTTTTCTTGGCAAAGATAGTGCAATGGTTTGCCATTTCTTTCTCCAGATCATTTTACAGATGAGGAAACTGAGGCAAACAGGGTGAAGTGACTTTCCCAGGGTCAAACAGACAGTCCTTCTATTTCTACTCTTTCTCAAGTCTTAGGATTTGGATGACATTTATTTTATTTTAAAAAATCACTTCTATCAGGTCCCACTGGTCCAGGGATGAGAGAGGTACTCCCAGCTGAGAACATCACGGCCCAATTTATTCAAAGAGCGGCATGTGGAAATCTCAATAGTAATAATGGCCATAGATCACAGCTGCAGTGTGCCTTAAAGGTCTGCAAAGTGCATTCTTCCTAACGGGAAGGAGAGGAGAAGAGGTCTCATGGATGGTAAGGTGCACAAAACACCAGCTTATTTGAATGGCAAAGCTGATAAAAAAGGGAAGAAAACAGATGCTGGAGGGGCTGAGGAAAAGCAGGTATATTAACACACTGTTTGCTGATAGAGCTGTGAATTGGTCTAGCCATTCCAGGAAGCAATGTGGGATTGTGCCTCCAAAACACAAAACTGCTCCCTCTGACTCAGCGATACAACTCCTAGGTCTATGCCCCAAAGACATCAAAGTAAGAGAAAAAGGACCCATTTGTGCACAAAAATTCAGAGCAGCTCTTTCTGTGGCAGCAAAAGAACGATAAACTAAGGGGCTGTCCACCAACTCTCTCCTGGAGAGAGACTACAGGGAGCTGATTGCTGCTCTGAAAAAGATCTAGAGGTTTTAGGAAAGGGGAGGGAATAGGTATTTATACAGCACCTACTATGTGCCAGACATTTTAAAGAGAAAAGTCATATAAAACTGTTCTTCAGTTTCTCCAACTAATCCAATGGGGCTGGTTAAACAGATTAAATGTCAAAGGATGCTAATAGGAGAATATAAGTTCCATGAAACCAGGGCTATGCCTTTGTGTTCCCCAAACCTAGCATAGAGTCTAGAGCATAGTAAGCCTTGATATATGCTTACTGACTTGGAATGAAGTCAGGAAATAATACTAAAATAGGCATTCTCTGAAGACAATGCTAATTCCTCCCTCAGAGATTGGTCCTGAGCCCCCTCTGTGGTCTTATTGGGCTATGTCAGGTTCTGTCATCATTTCAATTTCCCTGGCTACAGGGTTGTTGTTATGGTTTATCCTGGAGAGGACCATGATGTCAGGAAGGTGATGCCATGACTTGCAAAAGAATTGGATTTAAGTGAGGCAAAGTTATACAAACTTACCAGCCTCACTTTCTCCTCTGGAGCCATCAGGCCAGATACAGACCAGTATTGGAGATGGCCCCAGATGCAGTGGGAGATCTTGGCATTTTTTAAGCTAAGAGCTTTAACAGGTCTCAGTTTGTCTGAGGCAACACCCATTCAGTGTTTAAGGCTAGGTAAGAAATGAGACCAAAAATGGCCTCTTTACCCAGTCAAAACCCACCCCCACAAAAAAAACATCAATCTGGGAGGGAAAAAGCCTCAGGGTTTCTGGCCAAAACAGAAACAGTTGCTGTTTATACTTGCTCAGAGCCATCAGGGCCCAAACAATGTCCAAGTGAAGCTTGGGCTGGGACCTATTGTTGGCCAGGCAATGAGAGCCAGAGTGCAATTGTTCAATGAACATTTCCCATTGGAAACCACCGGTGATAACCCAAAGACTTCCCACGCATCCCAATAATAGGGGCTCTTCCATTGTTTTGCAGGCATCTACATGGCATTTCAAGGGTCCCAAGAGTTTGTGTGTTGTTATGGGTGGGGCTTTTTCCTACTGACCCCCTAAACTATTTTTCTTATTATTTCATGGAATATGTGGCATTGCAGGCCAGCACTCAAAAGAAAATAAAAACTCACCCAGAATCTTATGAAACCATAAAATCCTAATACTAAAGTATCCCTGGAAGGGAATTAAAATGCAGTCACATCATTAAAAAGTACATCAAGGAAAGCAAAAGAAGGTGGTGAGACAAGCTGAGCTCATCTACTGAACGGTCTCTGTCTTAAACATGAAAATGTTCAGAAAGTTCTCAGTGATCTAGTGGGAAAACATAGAGGGTCTACAAGGTCTGGGACATGATTTTTACATGAAAGGAAACCCTCCAACCAACGCTGTTCTACTCCTCCCCTAGTTCTGAATTCATGACCAGTCTTATGGTCCAGATCCAAGTTGGAAAGGTGGAGAGAAATGTATGCCAAGGAAGCTAACGGACGAGTGAATAAAAAAGTATTTATTTAGACCTTACAATGGGCCAGGCACTGTGCTGAGCATTGGAGATGTAATGGATTAAAACATTCGCTGGAATCAAAGGACCTCAGTTCGAATGAGACCTCTTCCCCTCATGACCTTGGACAAGTCATTTAACTTCTCTAAGTCTCCATTTCTTCATATATAAATGAAGGATCTGGACTACATGACTTCTAAGGTCCATTCCAATTCTAAATCTAAGATCCAATGGTTACAATTACAAAAGAAACACAAAACGCATTTTAAGTAGATCTGAGAGGTTGGGGAAGAATCAGACCTCTCTACTAGGAAAACCACCCAAAAGACAATCAACTGATTTAATTTTGGACTCTATTAGCAGCCTCTGAAGATGCCAAAGATGATCAAAAGAGACAGTACGGAAGTCAGCTGTTACTAGATCTTAAAACCAGAAGAGAAAAGAAAGAAGGAAAGAAAGGAGAGAAAGAGGGAAGGAAGGAAGGAAAGAAAGAGAGTATGGCTAAAGTTCAGCTATTTTAATGAAGAGAGCAAGGTCAACATGTTTGACCACCAGGACAGTTCTGTGGCTACACTTCAGTAGAAACCACTTGAAATGGCTAGACAAGTGGAAGAGTAATGGGAAACCCTGGAAGACACCTCTTTCACTTAGAAGAGAGCTTAGGAGTCCTCAGGAATGACCTAGCTTCCTACTTCAACAAAACTTTGCTGGAATCCCAACTTTCTCAGCTACCTACCCTCCCTCCCAACTTTCCAATGTCTGTGCTCACTACTCTACTGAAAATGCTCTCTTTGAGGCCACCAATGACCTACAATGACAGATCAAATAACCTTTTCCACCATCCTCATTCTTTATGTCCTCCCAAAGTATGTGAATTGATGACCCTCTTTCTCTTCTCCTAGCTTCAATTCATCTATACATCAAGAAATTTTTAAGCTCCCACTTTGGGTCAAGCACTGCACCTGCTGGTGAAGATGCAACAGCAAAACCAAACCAGCCTCTGTCTTCAAGGAGCTCCCATTCTAAAGGGGTATGTAACACATACGTAGGCAGAAACACACAAAACACATGATGCCCACCCTCCTGGGTTCTCTTCCGTCTCTGAATGGTCTCTTCTTCTCTTTCTCTACACTGCCCCCCCATAATAGGGATCTAATCCATAATCCCAGCCCCTGCCCCACTCTCTCTATCACCTGTTACTATTTCAATGACTTTCACATCTCTGTTTTCAATCTTGACTTCTCTCTCCATCTCCAGCTGTTTCCTTCTGGATGGTTCTGCCCTGAATGTCCAAAAGCTTATCATTGCCTTCACCAAAAAGTACTGTTCATATTCCTAACTTCTCTCCTTCTGTTCATGGCACCATCACTCTCCTGGTCCCTCAAAATGGAATTTTAAAAGCCATGTTGGTTTCTTCCCTCTCCCTTCCCCCATGAGCCTAATGGCTGTCGATTGTCGAGGATTTTTATCACCAGAGAACCCCATGTACTCTGTACTCCCTCCTCTCCCTTACCTACCTCCCATTACTTTTTGTCACTACTACACCAGCCAAGGTTTGCCAAACACTACACAAATGTTATCTCATTTGATCCTTACAACAACTCTGGAAGGCAGGTGCTGTTATCCCCGTTTTACAGATGAGGAAACTGAGGTAGACAGAGGTTAAGTGACTTGCCCAGAGTCACACAGCCAGTAAGTGTCTGAAGCAGGATTTGAATTCAGGTCTTCCTGATTCCAGGCCCAGCACTCTGTGCCATCTAGTTATTCAGGAACCTTTGATCTAGATGAAAAAAAAAACCAACTCTTACCCAATGCCAGCCCCAAACCTACAAAGAAACTTCTACTTCTAGAAACTTTGAACACTTAAGACACAGCGAGGAAACCTCCTGGTGAAGGGTGAGAATGAACTCCCTTTTCTATTACTCTACCACTGCTCAATGTCTCCTATGGTTCCTCCCTATTCTAATCACCCAGGCTAGGCTAGAGAGGCCATCAGGTCCTCATTCTGCAGATGGGAACTCTGAGTCCCAGAGAGACTGAACAATCTGGACAAGGCCACCCAGCTTACTGTCAGAACCAAGATCCAAACTGCTATTTCACCCAAGACTCTCTTTTTCTAAATATTATTGATCACTGAGCAGTTTATAGAAGGAGAAGGGAAAGAGGGAGGAGTAGGGAGGGTTAAAAGTCATTTTTATTTGCTCCTGAATTAATACTTTGCCTTAATTAAAATTAGGCATCTGTGATGAATCTGTAGAAATTAGGTTCTAAATCATCTAATGGACAAAAAGCTAAAGATTTAAGTACGGTTTGCAAAGTTTGACAAGCCTGGGAATTTCAGGTGTTCCTTCTCAATGCCAGTAGGCTCTTAAGAGGAAAAATCCTCACAGCTTTCTCTCTTGGGTGAAGACCGCACTGAGCATCGTCATTTGGCTTTCCGAGGGTCATGCTTCCTCAGCTGTGAGACAAATGTCTTCCTTTGTTATTTCAGTAACTCAGTTAATGGAATAACTCATTCTCTCCCACAAGACATCACTTGATTTTTCCCACTGCCTCCCAAGGAACAGTTTCATTTTAAAGGGTTGAATTCTTTTATGTCCTTGGACGGTATAGGGGCTATGCCCCTCCCAGGCCAACTAAGCGCCAACTCTGCAGTTTTCTCTCCCCAAAACGTGAGGTGGTGAATTATACCTAACAGAGATCACTCACGAGGCTGATGAGGTCCTGACCCAAAGTCCCCACTCGGACAACAGCCATGAGCTGGTGTCCAGTTCCAGCTAGGGTAAGAGCATTGCCCCTGAACCAAAAGGAAGCTTGGGAATTGTCTAGTCTCATCATCTCATTTCTGCATTCAGAGTGCAATCAAGACACCAAGATAGGTTTTAGGAAACAAAGCAGTTAATTAGAAATCAGAAGTCCTGAGCTGTCATTCTCTCTGACTAGCTGCGTGATGTGTGATCGGTCAATAAGCATTAATTAAGTCCCTACTATGTGCCTGGCACTATATTAACAAAAAAAGCCAGTCCTTGCTCCAAATGATTCCCATGCTCCCCAACACCACTACCACACCACCCTCACACACATTTACTGAGTCTTTTGCATTTAGTTGTCTGTGGACATAACTGTTTCTTTCTGGTGCAATGGAAACTTACTGAGGGCAGGGACTGTGGTTCCATTGTGTCTCTCTAGCCCTCAGCACCTAGAACAGGGCCTGGTACAACTACAAGTGGCCAGGCCAGGCTACTTACGTAGCTAAACAGAACAGAATGAAATCCAGATGAAATTCTGTTCCCAAGTCTTTATTACGCAGGAATTCATTCTGCAGTTTCTGCCTCCAAAGCCTTCCCAGTTTCATCCCAGGAGGATTCTTCTCCAGGACTTGGAAGGATCCCTACATGTCTGTGCCCAGCCCTGGGACTGAAACATTTGGTGGCCCCCTGAAGACATCGGCATAAAGAACCACTAGAATGGAACACAACAGGGTGGGAAAGAGAAAAACCCCAAGGCAGCTACCCAGATTTAATTTGACCTGCTTCCTCTGGAGTGAAATATTATGTTGTCCCTAACAGCTAAACACAATGGCTTGACTATATTTAAAGGAATACCATTGTTTTTCTATAATCCCCTTTATCAGACTGTGAAAACTCATTGTACGGAGGGGAGAGGTATAAGAATGAGGAGGGGCTAGGAAATCATCAAGAATTATGCTAATTTTATATGACACAAAAATCAGTTTTCCTTATTGTGGGAAACACTGACCACCCCCTCCCCCCCAACCCCCACACACTACTACCACCACCTCCTCCTTTTCCTCCCTCCCTCTGCTATCCAAGTGTTAGCTAATTTAAACCATTTGCTTAGAAAAATAATACTATGGCATTGTTCTCTCAAGGAAGAAAAGAAAAGCCCAGTGGTTTCCAGTTTCTATCTGATGTGCAGAAAACAGGAGATGCATAAAGACAAACTGTGCGGTGACAAAATGAGTTAATCACCATCTCATCCAGAGAGTCCTCTTTGTCAGAGCTACAGTCGTAATTTCACACAAAATAATGCCCCAGATAAAGAGTAACAACCTCCAGCTACAGCAGCCACTAACTTGGGATCGTTTTCTCATAACGGGACGGCAATTAACCAGCGTCACCGCTACACAGAAATAGGGACCGAGCTGTTCGTCAAGCAATTAAAGTGAAAACACGAATCCTTCTGGGTACATTTAATTTCTGTAAATGTGCCCATCACTGGGGGCTATGCGGGCGAATGTCTGTCTAGGTCCATTCACAAGTGCACAAAATTCTCTACAGTGGAGGAGAGTTGCTGCCTGGACGGAGGGAGAGGGCAGTAAGTTCCCTTCCCCTCCCAGTTGCTGCACCCTTTAAGCCCTTTCGGACAACAGAGGAATGGAGAAAGGAGATGAGGATCCATCTCCTTTTTAGTTTCTCTTTTAGTTTTGAAATGGGCTAAAATGCCCAAATGTCCTGAAATGGACAAACACGCACAAGCAGAAAGATCTCGGTCCATCAATTTCAACCCGATGTCCATCAAACAGAAAGGGAGGGAAGGAACTCTACCATGCATAGCCCTCTACTTCTAACCATTCATCATGAAATGAACTCTTTACAGTAACGGGTCACCTTCTTTACTTATCTCCTACTGAAAATAGAAGAGAATCTTAAATCCAAGGGTCCTAGCCAACTTCTCTCTCTACATTTGGAGCAAAATGATTAGTAGGTAGAGACCTTCGTATATGCCATATTTTCTAGTGAAAAATGCTCTACCTAACACCTATCTTCCTATCTCCCAAGGGTGCAGCAGGACTGAGCCGATTAGTTACATCAAATTCATTGGAGAAAGCCAAGATGATGGCAAAGGCAGTATTAGGTCAAAACATTTTGTGAATAAATGTAATATAACTCCATTATAAAAACAACTCAGGAGCTGTTTTATAATGAGTTGTTTATGGATTCATCTGCATTGTGTTCAAATAATGCCCCCTGGATCCATCTCCCATTCTATAACACGATATACCCACAACACAGGGAGTTTTCTCACATCTGCATGATGCTTTTTAGTAAAGTATTAAAAAACAATCTCTTACTCACAAGCCCACTGCTAAACCCAGGCGCAGGAGGGTGAGTCATCATAACAACATCCTGAAATTTCCTGATGACAGGCAGAAGATGGCTTTGGCTAGGAAGGGAGACTTGTCCATGTGGATGTGTACTAAAGCCCAGACGGGTTTAGACCCAGACCACATAACCCTGGAAAAAGGTCACAGTTGCAGGCAGAAAGATGTTGACCATGGTGCACCTTGCCCCAACTTGCCTGTCCATCCCCTACATAATAGGTAGCTCTTCTTTAGGCGGTAGAGTTCCCATAAATTCAAATAGATGGTAATTTTCTCTGCCTTGACTACTAACCCAATGTAAGGCAGTTGGCAGAGATTCCCACAGTTGAGGGGTGCTGAGAGGCTACCTTTTTTGTTCAGTCATGTTCAACTCTTTATAACCCCATTTGGGGTTTTCTTGACAAAGGGTACTGGAGTGGTTTGCCATTTCCTTTTCCAGCTGGTTTTACAGATGAGGAAACTGAGGCAAACAAGGTAAAATGCCTTGCCCAGGGTCACACAGATAGTAAGTGTCTGAAGCTAGATTTGAACTCAGGAAAAGGAGTCTTCCTGACCTGAGGTCTGAAACTCTGTCCACTGTACCACCTTCAGAGACTACCTCATCTGACCCATACTTGACTTAAAATTCCTTCTCCAACATGTCCAATGAGTGGCCATCCAGCCTTTGCTTAAAGGTAAAAAGAACCCTGCTACCTCCTCGGGCAACCTGTGCCACTTGTTAATTTTTCTAATTACTAGAGAGTTTTTCTTATATTAAACCCAAGTTTATTCACTGTTCAAATTAGGAAATGGGAGGGGTGGGTTGAAGTAATTGACAAGGAGGATAAAAGCCTAAGTATGGAGCAGGCAAGGTTTGTCTTCCTTTAAATTCTCACAGAAGAATGTTTAGCACCCCTCCAATCCTATTCAACAAGCATTTATTAAGCACCTAACAGGCACAAGGTGCTGTGCCATGCTCTAAGGATACAACCACAAAAGGAAAAAGAGATTACTTCATCAGAGTGTAAACTGCCTTTTGTCTCTTTTGGTATACCCAGCATTTGGCACAGTGCACTTAATAAATGCTTACTGGATAGGACCGGAGTGTCGCTAAGTATTTTTCTGTGTAGATTTAAAAGACTTAAATCTGTCATTTAAATCAGAGCAAATGACTGATTGACATTGGTATGGTTCAAGGACTCATACTCTTCAATGCCTCCTTTTGAGTATCTGATTGAAAAACACCCCAAGATCTTTTTCTCAACAAACCACTATGGGACCATGTCTTCCCCAGCCAGCACTTCTGAAATTGATTGTTTGAGCCCAAGTATAAAACTTTACATTTAATCCCACTGAATTTCTTCTTTTCAGACTCAGCTTAGTGCTCCAGCCTGCCAACATCCTTTAGGATTTTCATTCTGTCACCTTGTATATTGGCCAGTCCTTCTCCTACCCCAGCTCTAGCTTTGAGTCCAATGAATTAAGAAGGGTGAGGCAGGAAACTGAGTTTAACCTACTGGACTCAGGCCATGCAAAAATACAGAACTTTCCCATAGTGGGAACTGCTTCTGTCTATCTTACCAAAGAACATCTGTCCTATTAGACAGGGGGCCATCCAGGCAATGTTCCAGTCTGGCTAAGACAAAAATAACAACAAGGAAAAAACTCCAAAACGTTTTTCAAAGTAGTATATTTACTCATTTAGACATCGCCATAGTCCCTCCATCCCATTCAATGCTTCTCCACAAAAGCAAAGGTGGCCTGTGACTTTTTTAGACAACTATTTTCTACAATTTTACCCTATTACTCAGGTCATAGACCAAATTCCATTCTCAGGATGTGTACACACTGGAAAATTAAAGCACCTGATTTCTAAAAATTCCAGAGAGCAGCATGCTCGACAAACAGAAAAAATGATTTGTAGAAACAACAGATGAGTGCTCAGCCTTCTGGCTGGTGGCATCTATATATGAAGCAGGATCATAATCTTCTCTTTTACAAATAATAGACTTGGTCCTCGGCTCTCCTGGTGCACCTGCCAACGACTCTGATGTGAATGATTACCAGTTCCTATAGCACACTGCTGAAGTGTGAAATTAGATAGTGCAGAGGGTAAAATCTAGCGTCAGCATCCTCCAGAGGGAGAGGACCCTCATGGTCCATAAAGATGGAGCTAAGAAAACATTATGAGAATCTACAGAAAACCAAAGAAATGACCACCAACATCTCAGCGCTCATAGTGCCATTTAAATTACATTGTGGAGTCTTACGGCATTAGGAAAGTCTACATTAGCAGAAGTTAAGCCTTTTGAGAGCAAAGCCTTTTATATCCGTATTCCTCAAGACTGATCATGCTGCCTGACACGTAAGTGCTTAATAAATGCTTGTTGATATGGTGAGGTCCTGATCAGTATCAAAAATCAATCCCATGAAGCATCCCAATTAGCACCATTTGACATTATAATTAAGTGAAAATATGTTTTATCAGTTCCAGACCAATGGAAATACTTGATGTACATTCAAATTGAACTCGGGTTCAATATTTAATCCACTGCACAAACTAGAGGGCTCCAGCTATTTGCCAGATTGCTCGATGCAACATTTGTTAAATGCCTACTGTATGCCAGGTACTGAGTAAAGTACTAGGTATACAAAGACATAAATTAAGTAATCCCTGTCCTCAGAGAGCTTCTATTCTACTAATCATGAGACACTACCAGTCTTAACCTCCAAGGAGGTGGCAGGATCAAGTGGCCTTCTACAAACAGCTATTTCCATAGGTCTATTTTGTACTCAATATCCTCAGATTTATCTGGGTCTGGACTGGCCTGGATCTGACTTCTAGAGAGGAGAAAGGGAAATTCTAGGACATTTTCCTAATGTCACCCAGCATTTGGTCCATACTGATCTGCTCAGTCACAGCTGCAATATTTAGGTAACATCAAATCAATTGTTTCCTGGCCATGGCACTTACCTTTTTAATGAAATTTGGGATGATTTTTTGGTCCGTCAGGTGGTCCAAAGAAGAACAGCTATCTAACTCCAAGATGTACCCTTCATTATGAAAATCATTCTTCTGGGATCTGTTGAGAGAAGAAAAACAGACAAAACTGAGATCCTACACAATGGAGGGAGAG
>JAQQSK010011596.1:0-12214 GCA_028658325.1 Potorous gilbertii
GAAATATTTTTGCATACAACTGAGAAATAAGAAATACAGGTAATGAGGTACAGAAATCTTTCTTGCCCTACAAGAAAAGAGAGAAGATGGGGACAAAGGAAGGGAGGGGTGTGATAGAAGGGAGGGTATGTTGAGGGAAAGGGTAGTCAGAATGCAAGATATTATGGAATGAGAGAGGGGAAAGATGGGGAGAAAATTTAGAACTCAAAATTTTTTGGAAATGAATGTTGAAAACTAAAAATTAATAAATAAATATTTAAAATTTAAAAAAAATTAAAAAATAAAAAATAAAAAAACAACTTTCCTTTTCGGAAGTTTTGACCTTGTGGAAATGAAACTTTCTTTTGTTTCTCATGTATACAAACATAGACATCTATAAATAAACACATGTACACTCATACACATATATTTAAGACCATTCTATGATTATTTCCCCCTATCATTTGTTTCTCTGAAGGTGGATAGCATCTTCCTCCAAAAGTGTAAGTCCTTCAATGATTTTTTAAATCAGTCAGCTCAGGACTTCCCATACCAGAGCAATATTTCAACAAAATTACATACTATATGAGACATTGCCTAAGGAAATTTTCTAAATTTTTTTTCACTTCTTCTCTTCTTGTCTAAAAGGTTTAATTTATACAAGAAAATATTAATTTAAAATAATCAAAATCATCCTATTTACACTTCAGAAATACTCTCACCTGATAATATATTTAAAGGTCTGATTTGACTGGATGTACTTCCTTTACATCTCTTTTAACAGGTGTCTTTGAAGTTCCTGAATTTTGTTCTTCCAAATGAATTCTGGCATAACATTTTTCTAATCATGTAAAAAAATTATTTTATTTCATTAATTTATTTGTTTTCAGTTTTCAACAATCACTTCCATAGGTTTTAATTTTTCACCCTCCTTCCCCCTTCCCTCTCCATGATGGCATGCAACCTTATATGGGTTCTACACATATATTCTTATTAAACACATTTTCACATTAGTCAATTAAAACAAATGAGAGAAACCATGAGAAAAACAAAACAAAACAAAAACCATAACACAAGAGAAAATAATCTGCTTCATTCAGCATTCCAGTTCTATAGTTCTTTCTCTAGATATGGATGGCATTTTGCATCAAGAGTCTTTTGGGAATGTTTTAGGTCCTTTTATTGCAGTGAAGGGCTAATTCTGTCAGAAACAGTCCTCATGTCCTGTGACTGTTGCTGTGTATGATGTTCTCCTGCTTCTGCTCATTTCACTCAGCATCAATTCATATAAGTCTTTCCAGGTTTTTCTTAAGTCCTCATGTTCATCATTTCTTGCAGCAGAATAGTAAATCATGTATCCGTTTGAACTTTATTCTTCTGTACAGTATCAGTCATTGTACTATGCCCATATTCCACCATACTTTTATCCAGTTTTCCCAGTAGATTTTGTCAAATAGTGATTTCTTATCCCAGAAGCTGGGGTCCTTGGGTTTCTCAAACGATACACTATTACATTCATTGACTACTGTGTCTTATGTACCTTACCTATTCCTCTGATCTACCCCTCTATTTCTTAGCCAGTATATAGTGGTTTTGATTATTACTGCTTTATGCTACAATTTGAGATATGGTAGGACTAGGCCACCTTCACTATCATTTCTTTTTATTATTTCTGTTTGTATTCTCAACCTTTTGTTCTTCCAGACTAATTTTGATATTAGTTTTCCTAGCTCTAGAAAAAATTTTTCTGGTAGTTTGGTTGGTATGTCACTTCATAAGTAAATTAATTTAGGTGATATTGTCATTTTTATTATATTAACTCAGCCTAACTACAGGGTACTGATGTTTCCCCAATTACTTAGTACTGATTTTATTTGTGTAAAAAGTGTTTTGTAATTTTGTTCATATAATTCCTGGGTTTGTTTAGGAAGGTAGACTATCAAATATTTTATAGTGTCTACTGTAGCTTTAAATGGGATTTCTATTTCTTGCTGTTGGGCTTTGTTAGGAATATATAAAACTTCAGATGATTTGTATGGGTGTATTTTGTAACCTGCAACTTTGCCAAAATTGTTTATTATTTCAAGTAGTTTTTTTCTTGATCCTCTAGAATTCTCTAAGTATGTCATAATATCATCTTCAAAGAGTGAAAACTTAGTGTTTTCTTTGTCTAATTCCTTCAATTTCTGTTTCTTCTTCTATTGTTAAAGCTGTCATTTCTAGTACAATATTGAATAACAGTGGTGATAATGGACATCCTTCTTTCACCTCTGATCTTTTTGGAAACGCATCTAAGTAATCCACATTGCATATAATGCTTGCTGATCCTTTTAGGTAGATACTGCTTATTATTTTTAAGGAAGGCTGCATTTATTTCTATGCTCTCTAGTGTTTTCAATAGGAATGGGTGTTTTATTTTATTCAAAGCTTTTTCTGCATCTATTGAGATAATCAGATTTTTTTGTTAGTTTTCTCGTTGAAATGATCAATAATACTGAGAGTTTTCCTAATATTGAACCAGCCCTACATTCCTGGTATAAATCCTACTTGATCATAATGTATTATTCTCATGTGAAATTGCTGTGTTCTTTTAACTAATATCTTATTTAAAATTTTTGCATCTATATTCATTAGACAAATTGGTCTATAATTTTCTTTCTCTGATTTGACTCCTCCTGGTTTAGGTATCTGTACCATATTTGTATTGTGAAATGTGTTTGGGATTCTCCACCAATTTTCAAAAACAGTCTTTACAATATTGGAATTAATTATTCACTTGTAAATCCATCTGACCCTGGAGATTTTTTCCTGGGGAATTAATTGATGGCTTCTCTCTCCTGTTCTGTGCTGATACGTTTGATAATCCATACTGCTTCCTCTGATTAGTCTGCTCGGTGGTACCTACTTGGCTTTCCTATGGCAGGGGTTGTGCTGGTACAGCCTATGTACTCTGCACTCCCATTCAGCTCCATGTAACAGATCCTTTTCATCCAACTTCCAGGCTGTCCTTGGTGGGATATCTACCACACTCTCTCTCCTAGTGGATTCTGCCTCTCTAAAATATGATCAAATTCTCTTTTCAGAGATATTTGAAGGAATTTGTGGTAGAGTTTAGGTAAGTTCATTCTCTCATTCTGTCATCTTGGTTCTGCCCCCAGTCTCTCTCAATATTATTTTTCTAGCTCTATAAAATACTGTTCTGGTAGCTTGATTAGTATAGCACTGAATAAGTAAATTAATTTTGGTAGAATTATCTCAGCCTCTCCATGAGCAACTGCTGTTTTCCAGTTGCTTGCATATGACATTTTTGGTAGAGAAAGTGTTTTTTATTTCTGTTCATATAGTCCCTGGGTTTTATTTGGCAGGTAGACTCCTAAATATTTACTGGAACTTTAATTGGGATTTCTCTTTCTATCTTTTGCTATTTGGCTTTGTTAGGAATATATAGAAATGCATATGATTTATGTGGGTTCATTTTTCTTTTCTGTCGTAACAGACAATCTGATGAAATTGAGGTGGCATCTCAGAGTTATTTTAATTTGTATTTCTTGAATGCATGATGATATATAGCATTTTTCCATATGATTATAAATAGTTTTGATTTGTTTATATGAAAACAGTCAGTTGATATTTTTTTTTTTACCATTTATGCTTTGGGGAATGACTTACATTTTCTAGAAATTGAGTCAGTTCTCTATATATTTGAGAAATAAGGTATTTATCAAAAAATACTTGCTATAAAATTGTTTCCCAGATTTCTGTTTTCCTTCTAATCAAGGCTGCATTGGATTGTTTTGTGAAAAAACTTTTTCATTCAAACAATCAAAATGACCCAATTTACATCTCAGAATGCTCTTTATCTGTTGTTTCACCCTAAATTCTTCTAAATAGATCTGACAGATAAACTATTCCATGCTCTACTAATTTGCTTATGACATCAACTTTTATGTCTAAATCTTTTACGAATTTTTGCCTTTTCTTGATTAAAAGTTTAATATGTTATCCTATCCTTAGCTTTTACCATACTGTTTTCCAGTTTCCCCAGAAGAGCCAGACTGGTGTTAGCAGTGTAGTCATCTACATGAGGGCTAAGTAAAAGTCCAAGAAGCAATCTGCTCCTTTTTCATGTTCCTCTCTTAATACCAGTCTGTTCATGGACACGTGATTTGCTTTTTAATTACACAAAATTTGCTAGTACTTTGAATTTTGCTTCAAACACAGAAGTCAAGGGTAAAATAAAGACAAATTTAAATGTCAATTTAAGGAGAGAGTCTAAACTCTATCTAGGAATTTCCCTAACCTATAATATTTCATCTAAAAGAACTTCCCAAAAGCTGAAGAAAAAGCAGCCTTGTGAACTGAGGTGGGGTATTATTTAGCCCCTAGAATCACTTGGAAAATGGACTTAAGATTGTAAGATAGTGCTAAATTTACATGTCACATCATAGAATATCAGGGCTGGGAACATCCTTAGATCACAGTATATGAGATCCGGGAGGACCCACAGATCAGAGAATATGGAATGTCAAAGCGAGAACAGACTATGGAACACAAGACCTCCGAGGCTCTGAGGATCTTATTAACATCACAGAATTCCAAGTCTGAAAGGCACCATAGAAACCAGAATGTCACTGCTTCAGGGGGACTTCTGGCTATATAGTTTTCCTAATATTGAACCAGCCCTATGTTCCCGGTATAAATCCTACCTGATCATACTGTAGTATTCTTGGGATGAGTTGTTTTATTCTTTTTTCTAATATCTTATGTAAAATTTTGGCATCTATATTCATTAGAGTAATCGGTCAATAATTTTGTAGACCTACAGTTAACAGGCCTTAAGACCATTTAGGCTACAAACCCCTCCCAGGTATCTTCCTGAAACTGAGCCCTAGTGAAATGAATGACCATTGTATGATCAGCCAGAAATGTCTAAGAAATAAATGTGACTTGTCCTTCAGAGGACTTAGAGTCCAAACTCTTTATGTGACTCTAAAGGAATCTGAGTCCTAGAAAGTGAGACAGAAGAATATAAGACCAATAACAAGATCCAAGGATTAAAAATGTCAAGGCTTTCAAAGACTTTAGTCACTCATTTTTCAATCACACATTTCAGTCATTTCAGTGACTAGAGGGGAAACTGATCCCTACACAACCGAAGGAAGCTCTATGTGATCACTCAGTGTTTCTTAGACCTAGAGCTGACGAGCTCCAAGCCCCTCCTTGGATTCTGCCTGAAACTCAGGCCCAGAGAGCTGGACAGACTAGTATAAGATCACTAATAAGAGGCTAGAATTAAAAATGCCAGGACTTTCAATGCCTTATACCTTATCGATCCTCTGTCTCCCCTCACCCTCACCTTGATAGAAAAAACTTAAGAGAAGGGACCTTCAGTGCCTGATGTGAGACCTCCACTAGGCTGGAGTTCTAGAGCTAAGAAGACATTTAGAGGTGTTAGAGTCAATTACCGTGAGCAAGAAGCAAATTAGAAAAGCAAAGACTGTAGAATCTTAATAAGGTGACAAGGAAGATCAATATTAATTCATAAGGGGACAGCACTGACACTACATGCATATCTGCAACACTGAAAGGGAATATGAAGTTGTTTCAAGCTCAAAAGGCATTCTTGGAAAAGCACAAGAAGGATTTAAAAACCCAAACTGGAGAGGTAGAAGAAAAATTGGCCATTGATTTTAGAAATTCAATTGACAAAATGAATTTAAAAAAAGACTTCACTGAAGAGATCTGCTCCTTAAAAAGTGTAATTGGCCAAATGTATAAGGAAATATAAAACCCAAGTGCAGAAAATTATTCCTTAAAACTCTCAATTGGAGAAATGGGAAGGAAGATACAAAAGCTAACTGAGGAAAACAATTCAATAAAAATTAGAATTGGAAAAGAATTTAATGACTTATCAGGCATCATGAATCAGTCAAACAAAATCTAAAGAATGAAAAAAGAGAAGAAAATGTAAAATATCTCTTTGGAAAAACAACTGACCAGGAGAGAAAATCTGAGAAGTACTGGTCTTCTGCAAAGTCATGAAAAAAAAGCATGCATAGTATCCTCCAAGAAATCATTAAGTAAAACTGCCCTGAAGTCCCAGAAGCAAAAGGTAAAATAGTCATGGAAAGAATTCATTGATCATCTCCTGAAAGAGATCACAAATTGAAAACTTGAATTAATATTGTAGCTAAATTCCAGAATTATCAGATCAAGTAATAAATACTGCAATCAGTCAGAAAGAAACAACTCAGATGTCTAAGAACTACCATCACACAGGACCTAGCATTTTCTATATTAAAAGACTGGAGGAATTGGAATATGGTACTATATAAGGAAAGTTTTCAGGCAAGGAGGTGGACTTTCAATGAAATAAGGAATTTCCAAACCTTCCTGATGAAAAGATCAGAGCTCAACGGAAAATTTGATCTATAAATAAAAGACTCAAAAGAGACAAAGAAAGGTAAACAAGAAAACAAAAAAAAAAGCTTTTTATCCAATAAGCAAAAACATTTACACTCCTATGGCGGAGAATGAAACATGTTAAATTTCAGAACTGTATTTTTATACAGCATTTAAAATGGATATACATAGATAGATGGTGCAGGTATAAATTAACTGAGGTGATAAGAAAACTTAATTAAGGGGGGCAAAGGGATTGTAAAGGAAGAAAAGGAAAGGAGGAGGCAGAGAAGGGTAAATTACATCATTTGAAGAGTCACAAAAACATATTATAGTAGATGGGAAGAAGGAAGGGAGATAAGCATTGTTTGAGTTTTACTATCATCTAATTTAGTTCAAGGAGGGAAAATAATCCTCAGTTAAGTATAGAAATCTAACTTGCCCTACAGTCAGTTGTAGGGGAAAGGTGAAAGAAAAAAGAGGGAGGTATATTATGGAGGAAGAAGTCATAAGGGAAGAAGGAAAGGGAAGGGAAGAAGGAAAGAAAAGGGAAGGGGACTGAAAGAAGGGAGGGCAGAATGAGGGAGGCAGTGGTCAAAAGCAAAACTCTAGTGAGGATGGGAATAGAGAAAGGAGAAATAAAAGCTTAAATCGGGGAGAATAGGATGGAGAGAAAATAGGAGAGAAAGACACCAATAGTAATCATAACTCTTAATGGGAATGAGATGAATTATGCGATAAAATGGAGGTAGATAGCAGAATAGATTAAAAACTGTAATCCTACAATATATTGTTTACAAGAAACCCATTCGAAACAGTGGGATACACACAGGGTAAAGGTAAAATGCTGGAGTAGAATATACTATGACTAAGCAGAAGTTTAAAAAAAAGCAGGGGTGGCAATCCTAATTGTCAGACAAAGCAAAAACAAAAATAGATCTAATCAAAAGAGATAAAGAATGAAAAAATACCTGCCAGAAGACACCATAGATAATGAAGTGTTTTCATTACCAAGCATTTATGCAACAAGTTGTATAGCATCCAAATTCTTAGGGAAGTTAAGGGAGTTACAGGAAGATATAGAAAAAATATACTAGTGGAAGAACTCATCTTCCCCCTCTCTGAAACTGATATAGTATTCCATGAGTCAAAGGTTCTTGAATCCAGGATCAACTACCTAACAAAACTGATAATGATCTTTCAATGGAGGATATGGACATATAACAAAATTGTGGACTTTCAAACCTTCCTGATGGAAAGATCATAGCTCAACAGAAACTTTGATCTTCAAATACAAGACTGAAGAAAGGCATAAAAAAGTAAATGGGGAAGAAAAAAACACAACATATTATTTAATAAGGGAAAACTGTTTACATTGCAACAAAAGAAAATGATACTTATAACTCTTGAGGATTGTAACTTTATTAAGACATTTAGAAAGGGCGTTCGTAGATAAAGGGCCTGCGCATAAGTTGACTTTGATGTGATGAGAAAAAAATCTAGTTAAGTGATGAAAAGGGACAGTACTGGGAGAAAAGGAAAGTAGGAGGTGGAAAAGGGTAACACATCACATGAAGAGGCACTAGGACCTATTGCTGAAAATGTAAAGATGGGAGGGAGATCAATATTGTTTGAACCTTACTCTCATAAGATTTGGGTCAAAGATAGAATAACATAATAAGTTAGGTATGGAGATCTAATTTACCCTATAGAATATAAGAAGGAAATGGTAAAGAAAAGGGAAGGGGGATTGATGGGAGGAAAGAAGTAGTAAATGAAAAAGGAAGGAAAAGGAAGAGGGTTGATGGAAGGGAAGGCAGATTGAGAGAGACAGTGATCAAAGCAAAACTCTAGTGAGGAGGAAAATGGAGACAGTAGATAAAAGCACAAATGAGGGAAACAAGACAGAGAGAAAGTCACAGACAGTAATCGTAATTGTGAATATGAATGGGATGAACTCTCCCATAAAATGAAGACCAATAGCACAGTTTACAAAAGCAACATAATTCTACAATGTGTTGTTTACAAAAAGACATTTGAACCAGAGGGATGCACAGAGCATAAAGATAAAAGACTGGAGTAGAATATATGATGTTTCAGATGAAGTACAAAAAGTAACAATCCTGATCTTAGACAAAGTAAAACCAAAAATAGATCTAATTAAAAGAAACAGGGAAAGAAAATATAAGGTACTAAAGGTACAATGATTTATTGTCAATACAAAACATATATATACCAAGTGGTGTAGCATCCAAATTCTTAGAGGAGAAGTTAAGGGAGTTGCAGGAAGAAATAGATGGCAAAACTATATTAGTGAGAGTCCTCAACCTCCCCCTCTCTGAACTAGACAAAATTAACTACAAAAAAACCTAAAAGAAGTTAATGAGATGAATAGAATTTTAGAGAAGTTACATATAGTAGAATTCTGGAGAAAATCGATTGCGAAAAGATAGGAATACACCCTTTTCTCAGCGTTACATTGAATTAGGCATGCAACTAAAAAAACTAGAAAATTAAAACTTTCAATTAAATATCAAATCAGAAATTATAAAAATGAAAGGAAAAATTAAGTACATTGAAATTAAGAAAACTATTGAACTAGTAAATACAACTAATAGTTGGTTTTTATTTTAAAAGGCATTAAAATATATACTTTGGTAATTTGGTTAGTTTGATTTCACAAAAGAAAAAACCAAATTACCAGTAACAAAAATGAATAGGGTCAATTAGCCACAAAAGAAGAGGAAATTGAAGAAATAATTTGGAGCTATTTTGCCCAACTGTAAGCTGATAAATTTGACAAGCTTAGTGAAATGAATGAATTTTTGTTAAAAAATGTGAATTGCACACATTAATGGAAGGGGAGATGAAAATACTTTAATAATGCCATTTCAGAAAAAAAATATTGAACAAGCCATAAATGAACTCCCTAAGGAGAAAATCTCCATGTCAAGTTAGATTAATAAGTGAAACATTTAAAAATGTTTATGAAACATTTAAAAAAACAGTTAATATCAATACTATTTAAAGTATTTTGGAAAATAGGGGAAGAAGCAGTCCTACCAAATTCTTTTCATGATACGGTGCTGATATGTAAACCAAGGAGAGCAAAAACAGAGAAAAAACACTATAGATAAATTTTTATAATGAGTATAGATGCAAAATTTTAAGTAAAATATTAGCAAAGAGATTAGAGCAACTTATCTCAAGGGTAATATACTATGATCAGGAAGGATTTATACCAGGAATGCAAGACTGGCTCAATATTAGGAAAACTATCAGAATAATTTTCCATATAAACCAATAAGGTAATGGAAATCATATGCTTATCTAAATAGACAGAGTAAAACCTTTTGATACAAAACCATTCCTATTAAAAGACTAGAGAGCATAGAAATAAATGGAGACTTACTTAAAGTGATAAATAGCATCTGTTGAAAACCATCAATAAGCATTACATATAATATGATTAGCCAGGAAATATTTCCAGTCAGATCAGGAGTGAAATGAACATCTACATTTTCACCATTGTTATACAATATGGTACTAGAAATTTTAGCTTTAGCAACGAGAGAAGAAAAATAAATTTTAAAAAATTAGAATGAGCAAAGGAGAAACTGAATTATCACTCTGCAAATGATGTGATGGTGTGCTTTGAGAATCCTAGGGAATCAAGCAAAATGCTATTTGAAACATTAAACCACTTTAACAAAGTTGCAGGATATAAAATGAACTCTCACAAATTATCAGCATCTCTATATACTACTAAAAAATCTCAACAGCAAGAGATAGAGAAATTCCACTTTAAATTAATGTAGACATTTTGGGAGTCTACCTGCCAAATCAAACCCAGGAACTGTATGAACACAATTACAAAACACTTTTCACACAAATAAAGTCAGATATAAATACTCGGAAAACTACCAATTGCTCCTGGGTAGGTTGAGCTAATATAATTAAAATAACAATTCAATGCAAATTAATTTGTTTATTCAGTGCCACACCAATTAAATTAACAAAAAATATTTTATAAAACTAGAAAAAATAATAATAAAGTTCATCTGGGAGAACAAAAGTCCCTGAATATCAAGGGAATCAGTGGAAAGAAATACAAGGGAAGATGGCCTAGTTGTACCATATCTTAAGTTTTATTATAAAGCAACAATCATCACAACTACTTTGTGCAGGCTAAGAAGTAGAGTCATGGACCTGTGGAATAGGTTGGGTACACAAGAATATTAGGCAACCACTATAGCAGTCTATTGATTGATAAACCTAAAAACTCCAGCTTCTTGGATAAGAAGGCACTATTTTAAAAACAGAAAATGTCACAGGGGAAAACATGGACTTGAATTGAAATGAAAGACTTTCATATATTCCTGATGAAAGCCTAGAGCTGCATGGATACTTTGAAGTGAAAACACTGCATTCAACACAAGGCAGCCCAGGATCCCAGGTGGAACCTTGTCTAAATCCACTTCTGGAGCTGAGTCCCATGAGTGAGCCATTCCCAAGCATCATCATGCCAAACTTAAATGTCTACACGTAAGTAGAAGGAGGACATGAACAGAAGGAGAGGGGAGTATTTTGCTGAGCTCAAATGTTCTCTCTGCTTATTGTATCCAGGATCTCAAGCTAAGGAGAGATGCTGGGGAGACAGACAAGGCCACTGGAGAGGGAGGAAGAGTTGTCTGGACTTTTACAAGCACAGTCAATCGAGCAAGCATTTATTAATTGCCTGTTGTGTATATTTATGCCAGGCAGTGTGATCAAGAACAAATACTATCAACTTTGCATTTTTCCCCGAGTAAAATTAAAGGTTACTCTACATTTGTTATGTTATTCATCTGATTGCTCCCATGCAAGTTTAAGGTCCTTTTCCCTTTCTCTGTAGAGAATTAAAAGCCAAATTGTGATGTGGCCAGGGGATCCTCTGGTTTGGTGGCAAATGCTGCTCTGGAAGGCAGATTTGTATTCTGGAAACAACTCTAGCTGCTTTGGAGTCAGAGGACCCGGGTTCAATTTCTACTTCTAAGAGTTAGCCCCTCTGTGACCCTGGGCAAAACCTGAACCTGGTTTGACCTCAGTTTCTTCTGCCCTGGTTAGGAGATCAGTGAGGTCACCAGTGTGCCTGGTATGATGTGTGCTTTGTTCCCTGATGAATTTCTCATAACAACAGTAGTTTGCTTTACATGTCTTCTTGTGTATACTGTTCTGTAGCTTGCATCTACATTTTTCTTTTTGTGGGTATCTCCTGATATTTTGTACCCCCTGGTGATTCAGATGTGCACCCGGAACAAAGCTGGGAAGAAGCCCTCCCTTCCTCCTGGCCTGGGGATCGTGATGGAGGTCTGATACAGAGCTAGCAATTTAGGATTCCAGGAATCTTTGGCAACAACCAGTCACCATAGCAACCAGTTATTACAACTAGCTGTGGCTGTCTTGCTGTACACTAAATTTTGCCTCTAGAGAGATTATATTATACGAAAGATGGGGTGGGTAACTTGATTTGGGTTTCCACTGGAAATGCTGAGACCTTCATCTTGATCCCCGCTCTTTGAGTAGTCCAGAGACAAGGATCTCAGGGCTCAGTGGTTAGACTTTTTGGTCCATGGGTTCCAATGCCTGTTTACACTTTCCTTAACTTCTTCCTAGGTTTTATTTGCCCTCTGCTGCACACTTTTCACTTTATTTTTCTGCTTCCTACTCCACTCTCCAATGCTACAATTAAGCATGGATACATATATATATACTCATATGTATGTACACACACATATACATATATATGTATTTATGTGGGTATGTGTATATATGTATATATACGCACATATGC
>JAQQSK010011597.1:0-12213 GCA_028658325.1 Potorous gilbertii
ACATGATAAAAGACAAAAATGGTACGGGTTTAACAGAAGTAGAAGACATTAAGAAAAGGAGGCAGGAACACACAGAAAAGCTGTAAGAGAAAGATCCTAACATCATTGATAATCACTATGCTGTGGTTGTTGACCTAGAGTTATGCATCCTGAAAAATGAAGTGAAGTGGTCCTTAGAAAGCATTGCCAACAGTAAGGCTACTTAAACAGCAGAACTGTTTAAAATCCTAAAAGATGATGCTGTTAAAATGTTACACTCAAGATATTAGCAAATTTGGAAAACTCAACAGTGGCCACTAGATTGGAAAAGGTTAATTTATATCCCAATCCTAAAGAAGGGCAATGGTAAAGTATTTTTAAATTACTGAACAACTGTGCTCATTTCATATGCCAGCAAGATTATATCTAAGATTTTACAAGCTAGACTTCAGCAATACGTGAATCTAGAATTACCAAGAGGAACTAGAGATACATTGTCAATATTTGTTGGATTATGGAGAAAGCAAGGTAATTCCAGAAAAAAAATCTACTTCTGTTTCATTGATTACAGTAAAGTCTTTGTTTAGGGGAATCACATACACACACACACATACACAAATATGCAGAGTCTTTGAAGAAATGGGAGTACCAAATCATTTTCCTTGTCTCCTGAGAAACCTGTATGTGGATCAAGAAGCAAAGATCAGAACTGAACATGGAATAACTGATTGTTTCTAGATTGAGAAAGGAGTACAGTAAGGATGTATATTGTCACTTACTTTATTTGACTTCTATGCAGAGTCCATCACATAAAATACCATAGTAGATGAATCAAAAGTCAGATTGAAGATTATTGGGAGAAATATTAACAATCTCAGATATGAAGATTGCACCACTATGATGGCAGAAAATGAAGAGGAATTAAGAAGTCTCTTGATGAAGGTGAAAGAGGAGAATGTTAAAGCTGGCTTGAAACTTAACATTAAAAAACTAAGATCATGCCAACTGGGCCCATCACTTCCTGGCCAAAAGAAGAGAAGAATGGAAGTAGTTTTAGAGTTTATATAGTTGGACTTAAAGATCGCTGCAGACAGTAACTGCCTGCACAAAATTAAAAGATACTTGCTCCTTGGAAGCGAACCTATGGCAAATCTTGACTGCATACAAAAAAAAAAAAAAAACCAGAGACATCACCTTGCTGACAAAGACTGCATTGTCAAAGCCATGGTTTTCCCGGTATTGCTGTGAGAGTTAAACTATAAGGAAACTGAGCACCACATAGTCAACACTTTTGAATTGTGGCACTGGAGAAGACTTTTGAGGATCCCTTGGACATCAAGGATATCAGATCAGACAATACTTAAAGAAATTGACTAATATTATTCACTGGAAGGACAAATACCGAAGCTGAAGCTTAAATACTTTGGCTTCCTGATGAGAAGACAGAACTCAATGGAAAAAAAAACCTTAATGTTGGGAGAGATTGAAGGCAAAAAATAGAAGGGGATGGATGACAGAGGATAAGATGAACCAATAGTGTTATGGAAGCAATGGACAGGAGCTTGGAGAGACTTTGGGAGACTTTAGGAGAGAGTGGAGGATGATCCATGGAACCATGAAGTGTTGTACATGGCTGAATGACTGAACAACAATAACAAGAAAGATGCTCCACAAATATTTATTCCTGTATACAAGTCATGCCAGGCACAGAGGATACTAAGGCAAGAAAGGATTGTATAGGCAGAGCTACAAGGGACCTTTAGAGTCAATTTAGGGACCAGCTCTCCTATTTTATAGATGAGAAAATCATAATCTCAAGAAGTTAAGTGACTTGCCCAGAGTCACACAACTAGTACTTATCGGAGGCAGAATTTGAAGTCAGGTATTCCTGACTCTGAGTCTAATGTCCTAACCACAACCTTTAATGAGATTTTTTCAGAAAACAATGAGAAAACAAAACAAAGGAGCTGACATTTCCATTTGATCGATAGTACTCTGCCTACTCTGAATTTCCCTTGTAGTTTCTGTAGGACTGGGGTTGTGGCAGACATCCCAGTGATGGATTATAAAAACATTCCAACCTAAGAAAGAGTTACTTTCCATTGGTCAATCAATGATGGAGTAAGAAGCTGCACTAGAAAGGAACCAATCTAAGGTTAGCGGGTAGGTAGATAGGATATCTAGGGAAATAAAGCTTTGCTCTTTAGATAGCCAAACACCACATGAGATGAGTAGACACACCCTGCTTTGGAGATTTAAGCAGGAACTGTTAAAGATATCTTTGGTGTCTGTGGGGCTTAGTTGGACAATCTAAATCGGCAACCAACCAATGGCTGTTCATTGAAGAACTAGAACCAACCATCTCCATTGAGGTATCTAATGCAGCTTCCAGGTATCATATCATGAAAAGCATCAGAGCACCCTTTCCACTATTGTTTTTAAGGTAGCAGAGGCTCTCCTGCTTTTAGCTGGTTGATACCTCAGTAGAAATCCTCACCCACCTGTTTGTAGCAAATGTTTAGTGTGGAGGTGGGTGAGGAAAGGAGACTCCTGATGCCCTCATGGAGTGTTGGAATCACAGCCCAAGCCAGATTAGGGGTGGGAGGAAACAGTGAAATTTTCTTTCTCTGAAACCTAGCTGGGATTGGGGGTCAGCACCTCAATAACTCTTCCTCTTTCCATGCCCTGTCTGTACTTAGGCTACAATACCAGAGCTAAATAGGTTAGGAAAACTCAGATTTGGAAGGCATGTACAAGGTCACCCAGAGAAGGCAGGAATCTCTTTTATACACCCCCAACAAAAGATTACTCAGCCTCTCCTTGGAGACGTTCAGTAATGGGAACTAGCTACCTCTCAAGACAGCCCATGATCCTTTGGACTAGCTCTAGTTTATTGGGAGGTTTTTCCTCATGGAGAACTGGAATCTTCCTATCTGCAAGTTAAACTCATTGTTTCTAGCTCTGTCTTTCTCTCTTTCAAAAAATTTCTCGTTGAATTCAACAATCATCAACAAGTATGAGCATTTGTATAGAAAGAATAAAAAAAGATTATGTATAAAACTACTAACCTCTGTTGCTTAGTTTTTTAAATGTAAGTAAATTTAGCATGATAGTAACATTCCCCATTTGTGTTTCCTTCTTAACCTGTTTTTCTTTTCTTCAGTATTCTTTTTAATAACTAATATTTTACTGATACTTTTTTCTTTCTTTTCTGTATCCCTGCCACTACTCACTTACTCTCCAATGGAAGTCCTTTCTTATAGTAAGTATTATTAAGCAAAGCAAACCAACACATTGACCATGTCTGAAAGCATATCTCTTGTGCCACATACTGAGTCCATCACCACACTGCCAAGATAGAGGTGACATGTTTCATCATTGAACTTTTGAAGTTATGATTGATCACCATATTGATCAGAGTTCTGTAGTCTTTAAAAGTACATTTTATTATAGGAACTTTAGAAGTAATTTAATCCAGCCTCAATTTTACAGATGAGAAAACTGAGACCCAGAGGTTAAGTACCACAGATAGTAAAGGGAAGAGCAGGGATTCACACTTAGTTCCTCAGAATCAAAATCTTATAACTATGCAAAAACATCCCCCTCTCCTCCAGGTTAATATTTGTAATGCAATTGGTAAGGCAAAACGGAGCTTTAAATCCCTTCAGCAACAGGGATCTTGGGGGTTCCTTTTATGGGGTATTCAATCTATCTTCTTTCTTACTCAAAGTACTGAGCCTTAACATTAGGCACTATTGTACACCTAGACCCAAGGGGTGTAGCAGGAAAGCCATAAATGAATCATACCGTTAGCTACCCAGGGAAATCAGCCAGACTGTTCTATAGTCATGGCTTGCTGGAGCACCTTTGGAATATGGGATCAGAAACACTAGCTTCTTTGTTATTGGTATCTGAACCTGCTTCCTACTGCTATAATAAAGCCTCATTAAATTGAGATTTGATGAATCAGCAACATGTGCTTTCCAGGCTTGAATTCTCTAATTAAAGTATTCAAGAACAAGAGCTGGTTGTTACAATTGGTGACTGGCAGGATGGCAGCCATTGGGGATAAAATGTCAGCTGAAAAGCCCACACCTCACAAAGTGCAGTGGGAACCCCGGGAGCTCATTCCTTAGGGAGGAGAAGAGGGGGTAGGCATTGTTTCAGGTCACTTGAATTTTTTCAGTTGATTTAATATTAATCAGATCTCTACTGATCTGACCAGCAGATTTGCATAAAAAGCTGCTTTTTGCTTGCCTTTAAGAAGCCAGGGTGAGGAGTTCATTTGAATGAAATTGAAAGTAAAACCAGACCGCCAACACTTCTATGGGTCAGGCACCCTTCTAGGATGGCTTGTTTCCATGAGCCTGGAGAGTAGGAGATGGGAATTTACAAGTTGATCAAAACAGGAGCAGGAACCTCTTGGCTACCTGTGTACATGTTTTGTTGTGACCCTTTGAAAAGGGAACCAGCCAAAGGTTTTCACATCTGTCTGCTAGTCAAATCTAGACCACTAGATGTCACTAGAAGACAATCTTATCAGAACCCTCACCTCTGTAGCAGGACTAACAAAACAGCCCCTCCTCTCTCCTTAATATTTTAAAACTGTATTTGTAATGTATACATTTTTTCACCTCACTATTTTTTGTGTTCTTTATGTCTAATGTGACATTCCTACCTGGAAAAGCTGTTTTATCCTATTTTTTACTGCAAATCGGCTTTCTATTTAAATGGAACTAAATTCCCAAGCCACAGAATACACTCAGATTTTCATTTGTTATTAAAATGTCCCAGTAAAAATGTGCATGCCTGATTTTTTTTTAAACTTGAGGAAGAACAATTGTTCTCAGGAGGGCTTTCCAGGTCTTAACATTAAAAACCCTAAGCTTCATTCTCCCTGTCTATATAATTCTGGCTTCTTTGAAAAGGGTTCCTGATATCTTAGAATTGAGGAGGGATCTTGAGGGCTCATCTTGTCCTCAGAAAGGGCCAAGCCTAAACTATCCCTGACAGATGAAAATCAATGCTGGTTTTAAAGACCTCTATAGAAAGGAGGTATTTATTAAAATAAAAGGTCATTCTCTGCTACCTCTTCTCTCAGATTTTCATTGAATGATCTCTTGGGACCCAGGTCAATGGGAAGAAAAGTGTCTTGGGAATACCTGTATCCATCAGGAACCGAGCCAATAAGATGAGAGGACTTATCCTATGATCAGAGAGGAACCTTGCAATTACACTTAAAAAAAAAACTTCTTTGTCATTAGAGGCGTGTAATTCAGAGGCTTGTGGGCAAGAGACACAGATTTCAGCTGATACTGTCTTGGACTCTGCTAGGGTTCGAGGAGACAAGAAGGCTGGCTAAGGTGGCTATCAACCCTTCTGCCCTCCAAGCTGTCGGCTCTCCTCTTCCACAGTGCATCTCACATAGTAGGCATTTAGTAAATGTTTGCTGAATTGAATTAAATGGTAAGAGGTCAGAAACTTGAGAGCAGAGTGCACTGTAACAGTACAGAGAAATCATCTGATCCTGGAATCAGCTTTACTTTTCCCAAGGCCATTCCCCCAGGTATGTGATGGCTGACTGTTGGTGAAGGTTCTATACAGCCTGTAGAAATAATTAATAATATGGAAATAATTTAATTAAATAATTAATAAACTACTTATACACAGTACCAGATAGACTCAAAGACTCTCTCTAGTTTCGGGTTCTGTCATTTAAGAGATAGGTGGAAACAAGTTGCATTTAGGGTTAGGGTTAGGGATAGTCACAAAAACTGCTGAAGGATTGGGTAGCAGAATCTCCGAAGAAAAGTTGAGGTTTCAGAATTGTTTGACTTGGCGGAAAGAATCTGGGAAGTGAAATGTGAATGGTTTTGCCAGATCAAATCACTAGGCTGATAGTTATTCACTCCTCTCTTAGGTGGTATTTGGGAGCAGGTGGAGAGGAATGCAGGGGATGTGGGCAAAGCTTTCTGATCTTTCAGATGAGACTTGTCCTTCTTGGAAATGTAGGTTGGATCCAGGGCTCAAGAGATACCCCCATTCACTCTTATCTTTCTGTTTCAGGGACTTGGTGATTTGTTGTAAAGGATTTTGCTTCTCTGTTGAAAAATATGACCTAAATATTAATTAGTAAGATAATCTGTTGATAGTGTTGCCTTTCTCAGTGAATGTGTGTGTTGAGTTATTTCAGTCACATCTGACTCACCATTCTCCATTTGGAGTTAGGGTTAGGGAGCCCTTCCAGAGGCTACTGTGATTCTCACAAGGGTTTGTCTACAGCTCCAGAACCTCTAGTTAGCTTTTCATGAAAAACTCTTGTTCATATCTTTGCTCTGACACCATTTTGACCCCCTTCAACACACTGATAATGCCTACAGATCAATTCTCAAAATATTGTTTTTAAATTAATAAAATAAAATACAGAGGATTATAAAGGAAACCGATTATACTGGAATATCTATATCTATTCACCCATCCATCTAGGCATGTATGTATGTATGTATGTTTGTAACCATATCTCCATGAATCTATCTATCCATCTATTCACCTCTCTCTCTCTCTCTCTCTCTCTCTCTCTCTCTCTCTCTCCCAAATTCATAGACCCCAGGTTAAGAATCTCTACAATCTGATTAGTTTATCTTTTCTGTATACCAAGCATAATCTATTCATTCTGATTAGGCACGCTAGTCATTTCAACATCCTAACATCTGATCAGTGGGAATGTCCCTACTATTACCTGCTGTTCCCCCTTGTGTCTTCCCTTGTCTTGTGACAAAATAGGAATAGAATATGTGTGTGTGTGTTTGTGTGTGTGTAGAGAGAGATACACAAACACAATGAGATCTCATACATATAGAAAATGCATATACATAATTTTTAAATGTTTAATTTAATACATAATTTTAAATGTTTATAATAGCAACAAAATGCCAGCAGTCTTCTGTTTCCCCACTTTCCACCCCCAATCAGTAACTTCCCTACCAGACAGTCCCTAAATCTTTTCAAGTTTGCCCTGAAGTCAGGAATCCAGTAGCCAGGTATTTACTGATTGATTTGCATTGAATGGCCCCTAAACAACATTATCCAGGTCTGTGTTGCAAATACCTCCACTCTCTAATAGAGATTGCATTTTTTTTCCACTAAAATGCTTGGAATTAGACCTTCAAGCTGTACCCATGCAGGACTACTAAAACATATTTACAGCCACGTACTGATCAGTATGAATATGAACCCCCTGAAGTAGTTCCATGTAGCCCAATTCTCACAATTCAAAGTTACAATTATGTTAAATATGTAAATTTATTCTACTCCAACAGAAAAAATACAATGTGTATTAGAAAAATATGACCACCATTTTTCTCATTAGTTGAGACCTAGTTTTATACAGGGATATCTAGGTGGCACAGTGGAAAGGGTGCCGTATTTGAAGTCAGGAATTCATCTTCTTGAGTTCAAATCTGGTCTCAGACATTTAACTGGTTGTGTAACCTTGGATAAATCACTTGACTCTGCCTCAGTTTTCTTATCTGTAAAATGAGCTGGAGAAGGAAATAGAAACTCCCTCCAGGGTCTTGGTCAAGAAAATCTCAAATGAAATCACGAAGAGTCAAACAACCAACAAAAGCTGTAACTTAGGTATAACTAAATTTAAAGACCAAACTATAAAGGAATTTCTCCACAATGAACCTCCCTTTTTCCCCTTTCTGGTATCCCACTTCCCTTCTTTTGGTAACTAAGATGTCTCTGTTAGTTGTGTCATACCCCTCAGTGCTTCTTATCCCTGGCCTTTCTTTACCCCTCCTTGGAGTACCATATATATTTGTCTTGATGGGAGCCTTTTCCTAGGTTCACCTGCTGGAGACAAATGAGGACACTTGAAGTTATTTTGGATTAGAAAGAGGTGAAGGAACTGGGAATCGTTAGACTGGAGAAGAAAAGATTTTGGAAGAACTGCCGCCTTGATTGCTGTCTTCAGGTACTTGAAGAAGCATCACATAGAAGGAGTTGGAGCCAGGTCATACGATTCAAGGTTGATCATTAAATTTCTAGAGTGAGTATTTTGTAATAGTTAACAATTTTGTAACTCATATTATTATTATGTAGGTAGGCACTGTGCTAGGGGTTTTACAAACATTATCTCAAAACCCTGTGAATAGATAATATTATCTCCATTTTACACATGAGAAAACAGAGCCAAACAAAGGTTAAGTGACTTGCCAGGGTCACACAGCTAGTAATTGTGTGAGTCTGGATTTGAACTCAGATCTTCCTGATTCCAAGACCAGTCCTCTAAACGCTGTGCCACCAAGCTATTTATACCTCAAAAGTAGAAAATGGTAAAAGAAAAATCAAGGCTTGATTTATTGTTTTGTCAATTATCTAAACTTAAGAAAGTTGTGAAGAAAATATTAATAATGTAGATTGAGCTTTAAAGTGTGCTATGCCTTTTGGTTATTAAGCATTTACCAAGGTGCCTCTGCATAGAAGAGACTTACTTTGCTTGAGGGCAGAACTAGGTAGAAGGTAGGGAGGCAGATTTTGCCTTCCTAACTTTCCTAACTTTCAAACTTCCTAATAATCAGAATCTGAGTAAGCTGTCTATCACTAGACATATTTAAGTTGCCCCATCATTTAGAGTTGGATAAAACTTTCGAGGTGGTAAATTCCAATATTCTTTTTAAAATGAGGAAACAAAGGTTCAGAGAAGTAAACAACTTACATTTCTTCTAGGTTTTAAGGTTTTCAAAGAATGTTTCTCATAGTAACCCCATGAGATCAGAAGTGATGCATATCAGTGGAAGAACTGAGACTCTAAGAGGTAAATGATTTTTCCGAGATCACCCAGTACTAGTCATGCTTTGTGTTTAAATCTAGCAACTTTCTTGCTACAATCACTTATGAGACTATTAGAGAGGGAATGCCTATTCAGTCCCATGCCTGAAGTCCTTTCTAACTCCAGAATTCTATGATTTATGATTATTTGATCTAATTGTAACTGACAAAGAAATAAGATCCCTTAAATTTTTTCCAGCTGATAACATACAGAGAGGCATGTGAAAAAAGACATGTAGGAGGTGTATAAGACAGAGCCTTGGTCTTGGAGTCCGGAAGACTCATCTTTCTGAGTTCAAATCCAGCCTCAAACACTTACTAGCTGCATGATCCTGGGTAAGTCACTTACCCTCATTTGCCTCAGTTTCCTTATCTGCAGGCCTGATCAGGTCAGGAAACATTTTTACTAGACAAAAAGATAGTCACAAGGAAATAAAAAGGATTCCTATAAAACAAGAGCTTAAGTACAAAGCTGCCATATGTTGTGATTTCTCTTGGGTATTTTCTCACCCATGAGTTGAAGAAGGAACTGGCAAACCAGTCCAGTATCTTAGCCAAGAAAACCCCAAATGGGGTTATGGGGAGTGGGATGTGACTGAAGAACAATGTGGAAAGAATGCTGGACTTGCAGCCTGGAGAGACTTGGTTCTGATCTAAGCCTCAACTACCTAACCTGGAAAATAAAGAAGGCACTACTTGCAGTATTTGCTTCCCTGGTTTGTTGTCAGTAAGATGCTTTGTAAAATTTAAAGCCCGATTAAAAGATGAGTATTTTATAAAAGTAAGAATCAACAAAGTGCTTATTTGGCACTTCCCATGAATTATCTAGTATAGCTAGCTATCTTACCTGAGTGTGTTCTCTCTTGCCAGATTGTAAGATCCTTGAAGGCAAGAATTTTACTTTTGGATTTCTCTAGTGTCTTGCACATAATTGACATTCAATAAATATCTATTAATTGACTAACAAGTGACCCCCTGGAAATGAAGAGAAATGAATTGAAGAAGAATAGTGATGGTGGAGAAAAGGAATTTCTTTTTCTAAAAACAAGACTGTTAAACCTTAAGAAATATCCCCAAAGGTGAATGTATTCAACAAATACTCATTTAATCTGTCACTGTTTCCTTGCTCTTGCATATTTACCATTTACATCAATTTGTGCTTTCATATAACACATTAATAGAATTTTATATGCCCATATAAAGTACAAAGCAGTGAGTTACTTTCAGAGCAGTGTTGACAAAGTAATACAAGCCACAATAAATGGTGGAGTGATGTTTGGCAAACAAGTCCCAGGTACCAAGCAAACTCTATACATGTCAGTTGCTTCCATCCCTACCCTATCCTCTTACATAAGCTATGGGTGTATGTAGGCAATTTAGAGGTTGGAAAGATAGTAACTGTGTATGTTTGTGCACTTTCTAGACCTTAGTTGGGAACTCTATCTGCTATCTACCTGATCAGTTGAGGTCCTGGCTCATGTCCTACCTTGTGGGGCTGAAGTCTAAGAGACTGGGGGCTCCCAAGAAAGGAAGCTTGAATGAGTTCTTGTCTGAGGAGCAACGGCTCTGGATTCACATCTGGGCATTGAGGTGATGCTGGGTTTTTGAGAGCTCGGCCATCAGAGGCCATGTCTCACAAGGTCTTACCAAAGTAAGAAGGCTAAGCAGGGACCTGATTAGGTACTTCATTTGTCAGCTGAGGACCATTAGGTAGATCCATTCTCATTGACCTATCTGTGGGGGCAGTAGGGTGAATAGACATCAGGTACTGCTCTTTGTCTTTCTCCTGCTGCATACAATCAGTCCACTGCTCTCAGTAGTGTGACCACAGCTCATGCACTCTCCTAACCCAGTGGACTGGTTTTCCCAGTCCCATTTTATAATTAGAAAAGATTTCCCACAGACAGTACATATGAACCAACATGAGAATCTTGATTTCATCAATGCATGAAGTGCCTTCACTGATGTAGATTACAACTCTCTCTGTCTTAGCATGTATGTGGGTTTCATGAGTTGAATTTGTTTAAAAAAATCCATCATTTGGTGAGTAGGCAGCCTTCTGTTACAGAGACTTCCTTCTTCCTTCCTTCTTTTGTTTTTCTGCAGTGCTATCACTATGCACCAACTCTTTCTCCTTCCTCAGAAGGTTGGGGTACTTCTCCAATACCATAGCTGGGAAATCTTGGCTGAGGAAAGAAAGTCTTACTCCCAGGAAGAGAAATTGAACTTAGGAGATGATAAGAGAGAAGAACCCATACCCAGACCCTAGATTTTCATACCCAGCTCCAAGGGGAACAAGTTCTGGAAAGCTAAGACCATGGTAAGGCTAAGGCCTTACCAAACCAAATTCACCAATCAAGGAGAACCCGCTTCTAACCAGTGGGACAGAAAAACACAGTGGGTAAACATGGGTGAGAAAATATAGATTTCCTGAGAGATATCACAACATATGCCAGGTTTGTACTTAAGCTCTTATTTTGCAGAAGTCATTTTTATTTCATGACTATTTTTTTGGCTAGTGAAAAGATTTCCTGACTTTATCAGGTCTCCAGTTGTTGGTCATTGGGGAAGAGATGGGAAATATTACTTCTGGATCTAAGAGAAGTCAAGGAGAACCTGCCTTAGTATTTTGGGAAACTTCCCCCACAAAGAAAGTGTGGTCCAGGACTGAGAAAGTAATATATTATCCCAGACAGTGGAAAGAGCTAGTAACATTGTAGCCAGAATAGGTTATTTGCTACTACTCAGTCTGGTATTCAAGAGTGGGTCTAGGGAGAGAGAATCAGATGTTTGTTGAGGGGGCACAGGGGACACTCTCAGCCCTACTCAGTTCACAATATCTAGACTACTCTTAGTCCAAGGATGGCTCTAGAAACAGGGTCCCCCTCATTCCTACAGACCTTCCACCTGGAGCATTGAGAAAGTGATTCCCTGACCCTACACACCATTCTGACTTGGAGACATCATTTGTCATTTACACAGCATTATACACACCTCTCATTTAACCCTCACATCACAATGAGGTAGATATTATTATATTTATTTTCCAAGAGAAGAGAATGAAGTTTGGAGAGCTTGTCTGAGGTCACAGGGCTAGCAATGAGCAGATCATGGACCTTTGTCACTAATCAGGGCACCCTCTTCATCCTTCTGTCTGACCTTAGGTCACTCAGACCACCCCCTCCAACTTTCCTGCCAATTCCTTCTTCCTCCTTTCACCTCTTGGATGGGAGGATTATGACCCTTATTCCTATGTCCCCTGGAGGGAACCCAGATTCTCTACTGCATTCAGAATCTTAGGTCTTTATCCCCTTCCCAATAGTGTTGGGCTGGTCCCCTCCAGTCTCCTTTTCCTATAGGCCAAACACCTTGATTCAGCTTGAAAATGGCTGGGCCCTG
>JAQQSK010011598.1:0-12213 GCA_028658325.1 Potorous gilbertii
GAGATTAATTTAAGAAATGGAACGAATTCACTGATCACCTACTGAAAGAAATCCCAAAAGGAAAATCCCTAGGAATATTGTAGCCAAATGCCAGAGTTGGCAGGTCAAGGAGAAAATATTGGAAGCAACCAGAAAGAAACAATTCAAGTATTGTGGAAATACAATCAGGTCTATATTAAGGGATCAAAGGGTTTTGATGATATTCTGGAGGTCAGAGGAGCTAAGATTAAAACCAAGAATCATCTACCCTGCAAAACTGGGTATAATACTTCTGGGGGAAAAATGGTCATTCAAAGAAATAGAAGACTTTCAAGCATTCTTGTTTTTAAGACCAGAGCTGAATAGAAAATTTTACTTTCAAACACAAGAATAAAGAGAAGCATGGAAAGGTAAACAGGAAAGAGAAATCATAAGGGACTTATCAAAGTTGGATTGCTTACATTCATACATGGAAAGATGATATTTGTAACTCATGAGACCTTTCTCAGTATTAGGGTAGTTGAAGGAGATAGATAGATAGATAGATAAACAGACACATAGATAGATGGCACAGGATGAGTTGAATGTGAAAGGATGATATCTAAAAAAAAAATTAAAGTGTGAGAGAGGAATATATCAGGAGTAGGAGAAAGGGAGAGATAGAATTAGGTAAATTATCTCATATAAAAGAAGGAAAAAAAAGATTTCACAATGAAAGGGAAGATGGGGAAGGTGAAAGGGAATGAGTGAACCTTACTCTCATCAGATTTAACTTAAGGAGGGAGCAATATACACACTCAGTTGGGTATCTTACCCAACTGAGAAAGTAAGGGAGAAAGGGAGAAGAGGTGGGACATGATAGAAGGGAAGGCAGGTTGGGGAAGGGGGTAGTCAGAAGTAAATATTTTTGAAAAGGGACAGGGTCAAAGTTGAAAATAGAATAAGTGGGGGGCAGGATAGGATAGAGAGAAATATAGTTAGTCTTTCATAACATGGCCATGGAAATGTTTTGTGTGACAACACATGTACAACCTATATAGAATTTCTTGCCTTCTCAATGAGGATGGCTGAGGAGGGAAGAAGGAAGAGAATTTGGGACTCAACGTGTTAAAAACAAATGTTAAAAAAATTTTTATGTGCAACTGAGAAATAAGATGTATAGGTAATGGTTTATAGAAATCTATATTACCCTACAAGAAAGTAAGGGGGAAGGAAATGGGGGGAGGTGATTAAAGGGAGAGCAGACCGTGGTAAGGGGCAATCATAATGCTTGCCATCCTGGGGAGGAGGGCAGGGGAAAGATGGGGAGAAAATTTGGAATTCAAAATCTTCTGGAAATGAATGATGAAAACTAAAAATTAATTTAAAAAATTATCCCTGTTTGTCTTTAGAGACTAGAAAACGGGCATCAACAAAGATGTCTCTTTTCTTGAATTTTCAGCTAAAAATAAAAACATTTTTCACTAACTAACCTTATTCAATATTTTGATGTCTTATATATACACATAACATTATACATGTAGTATGTTATAATTATATATAATTATATTATATATTATGCATAATATTTCTTATAAAGTCACCAAGAGGGTCAATTATTACATTACATCATATTGCATGATCCAAAATTATCTCCTACATTAGTTGCATTTTAGATTGATTTCCTAATGAGATATTAGAGTGCTGCCTTAAACTCATCCACATCTTGTGAGTCATCTGCTATTTTAAAGTGAATTTTTTCTAAAATGTCTATTCTACATTTTTAAGTATCTACAGACTGTTGGCCCTGAGGATATAAAGATAGATCCGACACAGCCCCTGGTCTTAGAAGTCTATTATAATAGGGAAAATGTAGGCAAATAACATTCAAAGGGAGGTGAAACCAAAGGGAATATAAGTGCAGAATGGTACAGTCAATGTGCTAAGAGAAATGTGAAAAGGGAGAAATATTTTTTGCTTAGGTATGAGAGAGAGAGAGAGATCTAGGGGGAGAGTGAGTTAGATGAGGATTCATAGCCAAGGAGAGACACTAGGATTTACAGAAGGGATGAATTTCCATGAGAAGAGAAAGGCATGCCCATTGCAGGCATAGAAAATAACATGAGTAAAGGCATAGCTATTAGAGGGGGGAGCAGAGAGTTGATAAGGAATAATAAAGTACGTTAAGAAGTAAGTGTAAAAAAATTAGAGAGAATGAGAGAAGATCGGTAGTTTCATTATGAAGGGAACTGAATGTTAAGATCAGAATTTGTACCTTACAGGATTACAGATTTAGAGATAGAAAGAATCTGAGACATTAATTCAATGTCCTCATTTTACAAATAAACAAGCTGAGCCTCAGAGAGGTTAAATGACTAGAAATCCCTGACATAGTTCATCATTAAAACTAGAAAAGTGGGTAAAACTGACAAAGGAGAGAAAATGGAAAAAAATAAGGATGACAGAATTCAAGATCTAGGGTTTCAATAAGCACCTACTCCAACCCATACACACAAGTCATTCCAACTAGAAAACACCCCAAAAGTGGCATTTCAGCATCTTCTTGAAGATTTCCAAGGAGAATAAGCTCACCATCCCTTGAAGCAATCCATTCGACTTTGGGATGTTTCTAATTACTAAAGAGTTTCACTAACATCAAGGCAAAATCAGTCTCTTTGCAACTTTAATTCATTAATCCTGATTCTGCCTTTTAAGGTCAAAGATAGTAAATCTACTACCTCCTCCACATGACAAACCTTCAAATATTTGAAGACAGCTATTACATCTCCAACTGATATTCATATTACATGAACTCAAGTATCCTTGCCATTCTGGTCACCTTCCTCTGTCCATTTTCCAACTTGTCAATATTTTTCTTGAACTGTGATACTCAGACTTGAATACAATACTCCATATGAAATCTGATGAAGGCAGAGTGCAGTGGACAATCACTCCCATATTCCTGGAAGCTTTATCTCTTAATGCACCCAAAGATCAAATTAACCTTCTTGAATATTATGATACTCTCAACTGATGTTGAATTTGCAATTTACTAAGACTCCCAGATCTTTTCAGAACAAATTCTCATCTTATATTGTGTTGTTTGTTAGTTTTTAGGGGTTTTTTTGCACTTAAGTATAAGACTTCCCATTTATCCTTAGTGAATTAATTCTATCAGATTTAGACCAGTGTTCTATCTAACCTTTCAAGAGCATTTTGGAACTCTGTTTGGGCATCCTATATGTGTTACTATCGTACCAAGCCTTGTATCATCAGCAGATTTAAAGCTCTTACATCTATACCCATATCCAAGTCATTGATAAAAATATTTAATAGCACAGGAAAACAAATATTCCACCAGAGGACCACCTGCCATATTGACTTTTCTCAAACATCAACCACAGTGTTAATTGGTCATGCAATCTGTTCCATATCAACGCAGTTAGATTGTTGTAAAATCCATATTTTTCCATCTTTACAAGAAATTCATAACTTTACATCTTCTCCATGAGAAAATACAACCGATCAAGTAATGAAGCAGCCAAAAATCATTTTCTAATGACAGGACACATTTTGAGAGCCAATAAAAAAAGTATTGTAGTATGTCATTGACCCAAGAGAATATTCAGAAGAATCAAGTATTAAACAGGGTTAAATTCTGAAGAAGTTCCAGAAAATATTCCATTTATCCTATTCATTAAATGTAAATCCTCATTATTCTTCATTCAAAAAAGTGTCCTTTTCTGACCTTATCCCCAGATTGTGAATCAATATTTGCCCCTTAGATCTGAACGACTTCCCCTACCACAGTTGTACGTTTTAAGCATAGAGGTCCAAAGTAAGATTTTTTGGTAATTCTATGCTCTACAACAATTACTAGCATGTGGTCAATGCAAGAAGGCTATGCAGGAGTTGAAAGTAATGAGATAACAGTCTGTAAAATAGAAGTGAAAGATAAGTAGATTTTAGAGCTCAGAGCTTTTAAGTTTAATAGAAAATTGGAAGGCTTGGGTAGCAGATGAATGTCAGGGTGTGCAAATACAAGGTAATACATTTCAGGGTTTAAAGACTGCTATGCATATGGAATGAATGTCTGTGAGATTTCAACGGTACACCAGAAAAGGGGCCCATGAGACACTATTAGACATCATCAAGATACTGAGAGAGGAAAAAAAGCCCATAGAAGACATTTTATCCATAAAATTATAGTGTATACATATTCACATATACATATGTGAAATGTTACTATATAACTTTTTTTTAAGAAGAATGAAACTAAGGAAGGTTCATATGAGATCAACTAAATCAATAGGATGATTAGTTGAAAAGTCTAATATATGAGAAGAAGTGAAAAAGTTTCTAGTAAATCTTCATCCTGTCTGTGGAGCCATAGAGAAAAGATGTAGTTGAATTATAAACAAGGGAGATAAGGCAAAAATACACTTGATCCCTCAATCCTAAAACACTAGAAGAGGTGACAACTTGTGAAACTCAAATGAAGTAAGTTTAGGTCAAATAAAAGAAGCATTAATGAACATGACTTACAATGAACTTGAGAATTCTTTTGGGAGATTTACAGAATCTCAGCATTTGGAATGGACCTCAGAAGCCATCCAGTTCAACCCATGACAAAAAAAATACCCTGTATAGATTCCATGACAGGTGATTAACAAGGTTCCATGTGAACATTTCCCTCCCATCTCCAAAGGCAGCCCATTCTATTTTAGACCAACTCAGATAATTAAACTGACTTTCCTTAAATCAAGACATAATCAATTTCTTCAACTTCCCATAATTGTCCTTTGTTTAATATGATCCCTAATTAGTCCTTCAAATAATAGAGACATATATGACAAACAAGTCACTTTAAACCTTTATTCAAATCACGGATCAGAAATATACAACGGTACAGGACAAAACAAGGATCAGAAAGATACTTCACTAGAGTCCTCCTTCCAAGTTGAGATTTATCAGTTGTGGACCACATTTTCTGTCCAACCTTTCAATTTGTTTTGAATATACTACTGTCTAGTCAATATCTCCTCATCTAGTCTCCAAGTATAGCATGAGTGACATTGTCAAATATTTTACTAAAATCGAGATAAATGCTTATCTACCACATTCCTTTTGTGTCTAATAGCATGTCTTAAAAAGAAAATAAGGTTAGTCTGGCATAACCTCTTCTTGATAGAATTCTGGTTCCTTTTGATCACATCTTCCCTTTTTAAATGTTCACTACCAATCCCTTTAAAAATACATTAGAAAGTTTTGCCAAGAATCAAAATCAAGTCATTTAGTCAATAGTTTGCTGTAACAGTGTTCTTCCCTTTTTTTCGAAATTCAGGACAGTATTTGCTCTTTTCCATGCTGGCAATTTCTCCATGTCTCCAAGATTATTTTTTTTCGATCATCACTCCCAGGGGCTCAGCAATCGTATTAATGGATTATCTGAAAGAATTTTGAGATTGATGACATCAGCTGAAAAGGAATCAAAGACTTAGGGTATCTGTACTCCAATACAGCCCAGGGAGCAGTATGCTGGTGCAAAGAATGTTGACACCTGGCATATATGTGAGCATTGAATTGCATCCCTGAAGGGGCAGTAATTATATAGCACTTAAGGAATATGTCCTCCAGCAATAAAAGATTGCTGGTGACTAAAATGACCAGTGGAAATTCTGTGAAAGTCAAAGATGAAGTGCATCATAAGGTAGTAGGAATTGGATACATAAGGGAATGTTGAGATCTAGTCCAATCCCTTATTTTGCAGTTGAGAAAGAGCTAAAATGAATTTAATAATACAACATCACACAAATGGTAAATGAGAAAGCTGGTATTTTTGAGGCAAGAGTATAGAGAAATATCAAGATTTATGTGTAACATAGTTTACCATGAAATCAGACTTCTCATTCCTAACCCAGTTGTTTTAAGCTCTGTAATTCACTGGAGTTTCAGTTGGCTGAGCCAAATACCCAGTGAATGGCTACCATATTTCTTTGTCCCTAGGAGAGCTAGCTTGAGGAAGTTCCACTGGTTTTGTTGGCCTGAGACTGTGGGAGGGATGTGACAGAGAGCAGGATATCATCACTGTCTAAAATGCCAGTGATGATGAAAGTTAAACTATAAACTTTCCTTTTAGTCTGAATACCAATTAACAAAATATTTCATCTGTCCCTAGGAAGGGAACCACACATACAAAAAACATGATACCAAGGTTCTGTCATCTAAAATATGCCTAACCTTTGAACTCATCATCCAAGAAACAGCCATGCCCACACAAAATATTGTCCTTACATCCTCTACTGACCACTGAATGCATATTGGGTTTAAATTACCAAGGTTCTGAGCCAGTATGAAAATATTGGTATATTTATAATCTAACTAGAGTTCATAAATGTAAGATTGAGAAATGGAAAGTATCTCAAGGGCCACCTGGTCCAGTCTCCTAATTTTATAAATGAAGAAACTGCAACCCAGGGAAATGAAGTGAGGTCACAGGTTACACAGGTCATAAGGGAAAGAGTTGTTCTGTTCACCTAGGTCCTCTGGCTCCAGAACTAAGGTGCCTTCAACTGTAGTATTTGATAAATGGGAATTCCAGTATCTAGGACAAGTGTAGGTAAGTAGGGAAAAAAGTGGTGTAAAATATAAAGGTTATGGTATCATATGGACTGAAGTCATTGGGGCTAAAGAGGTTGAGAAACTAAGAGATGCAAGTTTTCAAAGGAGTCAGGGTTTGGGGTGAAGAAGATTGTAAGTCAGGTACTGAACTTATAGGGAAGGAGAGAAGCCCTGAAAATCCACAGATTAGAACAACATAGATCTGGTCAGGATTAAGTGAACTTTAAAGGAGGAGAGAGATTTTTGCTGAATAGCAAAAATAAAGTTGGAAAGTGGCATCAAGGACCAAGAAAATGCCATCTCTTCTGCTTAATCCTATGCCAAGTACAATGGGATGAAGAACTACTGGGCTTGTAGAGAGTGCCAAGAGACAGAATGTCTCCAAGAGAAACCAAGCTTTCAGTGAATCCAAAGATAGAAGGAATATGAGAAAAATAGATCTAGGATGAAGCCATTTGCTACAAAAGACAAGCGTTCAGGGGACAGCAGAATGAACCCAAACTGCTTTCACTACTAATATATCTCTGCTAATTCTGGGTACTAGATGTGGGACAGATCTCAGGCTAGGCAGCTTGATGAGGGCTATATGGGGAAGGGGGAGAGGAGGGAAATGGTGACAGGCTGGGACTGGCTAGGCATTGATCAGCTGCCAGCTGGAATTCTGCAACAGGAGGAGAAAGAGAATTCCCCTCCATTCCAATACCCATCAGTGTCCTAGTAGCCTCAATCTGGTTACATCCATGATTCCAATTAATCAGTTGGTAAGCATTTATTAAATGCTTTCAAATGGCTACAGGCATTGAGTCAAGGGCTGGGAATTCAACCTCAAAGAATGGAACAATCCCTATTCTCAAGCAACTCCACTGCAATTACAGCAACTTGCATTTATATACAGAGTGTTTTCAGATTCATTAAAAAAAAAACAAAACACCTGTCTTTACAATTCTTTCTTTGTAGCCCTAAAGTATTGCCATAGTCTCCTAGTTTCTTTTCACCCCATTCCAATCCATTCTCATGCTCAAAGTGATATTTCTAAACTATATCACTCCTCCCCTCAATGAACTCCAGTTTCTCCATGTTATTTCAAAGATCAAATAGCAACTCTTCTGTTTGTCATTTAAAGTCTTGCACAACCTGAACCAAACCTGGTTTTTCAGTTTTCTTACACATTCCTCCTTTCCATGCACCCTGGTACAAAATGGCTCTCTTGCTCCTCTTGCCTGTCTCTTATCTCTGAGCCTTTGCCTTGTCTGTCCCTAAGTCTGGAATATCTTCCTTCTCACCAGAACATCTTAGAATCCCTTATTACTGTCAAAGCTCAGCTCAGGCACTACTTTCTACCAAAAACTATTTTTCCTACTACCTTATTAATAAATAAATAAATATGTGGGTGTATGTGTATATGTATATTACATATACATGTTTCCCATATGATCTTGGTCAAGTCATTACATACACACACATAATATATATGTATATATGTGTATATGCATGCATATATGTATATATATGTGGGTGTGGCTATATATGTATACATTCATTTTAAGCTACTTAAAGGCTAGGAAGCATTGCTTTTGTCTTTTCTTCAATACCTATCAGCATCAAGGGTTTAGAGCTATAAAGGACCTTAGAGACTGTCTACTCCAACCCTCTCATTTTACAGATGAGGAAACTGACACCCCGAGAGGTGAAATGGCTTCCTTCAAGTCACACTGGTGTGACACAGGTGATAGCACCTGGTACATGTCGTTGTTCAGTTATTTCAGTTCTGCCTGACTTTTCCTGACTCCATTTGGGGTTTTCTTGTCAAAGTTATTAGAGTGCCTTGCCATGTCTTCCTCCTTTACAGATGAGGAAAATGAAGCAGAGTAAAGCAACTTACCAAGGGTCACACAGTCAGTATGTGTCTGAAGCTGGATCGGAAACCAGGTTTTCCTGACTCCTGACCCAGGTGAGTCACCTAATTGGCAGTACATAGCAGTTGCTTAATAAAAAATTGATTGATTACATGTTGATAGAATGATAGAATCAGAACAACAGAACTGAAAGTAACCTTAGAGATAGCCTTTTTCCAATATTTGATGTCAATGTCTTATGACCCATTCAGGAATTGATGCAGCACTTTTGACTCTAATAATTGCATGTTCTATACAAACCTCTCCATAAGATCATGAACATAGATATGGAAGGGAATGTTAACCTCCTCATTTTAGAGACCAGGAAATGAGGCTAAGTGACTTGTCCAAGGTGGGATTTGAACCCATTTCCTCTGACTCTGGACCCAGCATTCTTTTCATTCCACCATGCTTCACCCTCAATATTATTGCCCTAAATTGAAAACTCCCAGAAGGCAAACCATTCATCCCCGTAAGTCTCCATGTCCAAAATATGCCAGTGCCCTGGATAATTCTAAGCCTGATAAATGTTTTTAGATAAGAAAGAAGATAAGGGCCTTTGGCCCCCTCCAAATCCTCATTCCTAGGGAACTGACTAGTCACAGTAATCTCTCACCTGCCTTCATCTGCTTCAAATCCTTTGGAGCTATATAGAATTGGTTGTTTCCATGGGAGCAAAAGCAATGGTTTCTCCTCTCTGCGTATGCCTTCTCAAAATGGTATAACAGATTTTCCTGCCCATATAAAGATAGGAGATAAAACTCACATAAGCTTTTTAACATACTATCAGACAGACTTAACCCAAGATTTTTTTTTTTTTTTAAGAAACTCAGCATTTTTCTCCTTGGTGCTTTAACACTAACTCCATTCAACTTTTCTGCCTAGATCCTGTATTCTTTTCTTCTGGGATGTGATGATTTTTGACAATCCATTAGCTAAGCCCACAAGATTAGAATATTTTTTACAAGATAGCAGGGGAATAAATTCAAGACATTTTTTCCGGCTGAAATAATACCCAGTACCCCCTCCTAAGTATTAGATCAGTAAATGGCACATGTCTTTTGATTTAAGTATGAAAGAAATTCATTTAAAATAATTGATCATGGGTATTTTTTTCAAAGCATTGTAAATTTATAGGGGGCATCTTTTACTATCAGTACTTTTCAAACCACATTAAGAAAATCTTGTTACCTAAACTTTAGTAAACAAGTTGTAAGTGCGAAGGTAAAAAGCTTGTCTAACAGTTGGAGTTTGATTTACCTAACTCCCAAGCATCATCATTTCCAGGTCTTGTTTGGTTGTGTGTTTTTTTCTTTTCTTATTTTTTTTCTTTTAGGTTTCATTTTCTTGCTGGCCAATGGTTTATAATAACAGCTTTGTCTGGCCTTTGAATTCTTCATTGTCATTTAATGCCAGCTGGAGTCTTGAGGAGTCTTGGCTTTCCTTCCAGCTTTTAACTTCTCCAGACGGTCATTAATTGTTCGCTGAAGGAGTGGAAGATCAGATAATGCAGATTAACCCCTCCCAGGCCAGTGGCCTGTGTACCCTGGGATCTCTCCTTTTCAAGCTCTTCCTGCTCCCTCCAAAAAAAAAAGACTCATATCCACTCCAAGAGGATTTTTGAACAGTTCTTTTCTTGGGTCTTAAAAAGGGTTAATTCACTTTAAATACCAACATTTATTTGCCCTTTTTAGCATTTGCACTCTGTCCCTGGAAGACTAGCTGCTCTCCTTGGGCATGTAGATTCCTTTCCTTTCCTCCCTTCTCTTCCAAATGCCTTATTGAGAGGTTTATGACTCTATTAAAGTGGAGTGGCATGTGTGGTGTTCTTCTTTTGGTCAAGAAACTCCAGAGCCTAACAGGTCTGCCTCCTCCAACTCCATCTAAATGGGATTTTAATCCTTGCACAGCAGGAATCCAAATTCTCTGTTCAAGAAGGAATATTTACTGATGCTTCTTCTCAGTGGTTCAATACAACAAATGTTCAAAATTACAAATATGCCCCTTCCCACCACCCTAGCCCAGCCTCCACAGCTCAGAGTTACTTTTCTTAATGGTCCTACTTTTTTAAATAATGGTAAAGGACTTTACAAAGATAAGAGTTGACTAAAACCCATTAATGCCATTAGGATAAGTGTCTTGTAGAACATCAGCTCAACATGTAGCAGACATGCTGAATTTCTACACTTTGGATTTTTTTCCCTCCAGTCAGAAAATCAGGCTACATCCAGGTGGGGTACATTTCAAAGCTCCTCAATACAGTTTATTTTTTACCTCCAAAATATCATGACCACAGATAAACTTTGGGAAGGACAGAACCATTCAGCTGAACCTTACATTTGGCCCCCAACTGCAAAGTGCACCCAGACAGTTTCCAGCTGGGAAAACATTTCAGTTTATAGACCTGGAACCAGTGGGCATCTTGTCTTGGCCTGACCTCAGGAGATCCTCTGGTACTTTTTTGAGTGAACCTCATGTTGATGTTATAAGACATTATGTCTTTCTGTTTTCCTTTTCAGAATATTTTTTGGGTGACTACTATGCTGACAACTTTATAGAATGTTCTCAAATCTGAAAAAAAAAACACTGACAAGGAAAAGCTCTATAAAGAAGGGAGCATTTAAACTAATTTTAAAACGATTACCCTGTACCTCTGCATGCTAGTAAAAGAAAAGATTTATTTTCAACCCTCAAAGGAACACCATGAAAATAAATATTTAATTTCTTTAAAGGTACTAATGATTTTTATAATTTTTATATAATTTATTTTATAATATTTATATTATAACATATTTGTATTATAAAATTATATTATAAAATTTATAATTTTATAATAATTTTTATATTATATATAATATATAAAAACTTATAATTTTGTAATAATTATTAACGGTAGTGATAATGGCCAGCATTCATATGATACTTTAAGTTTGGCAAAACCTTTACAAATATTCTCTCGTTTGATCCTCACGACATCCCTGAGAGGGAGGAGCTTTAATTATCTCCATTTTACAAATAAAAAAACTGAGGCAGACAGTGGTTAACTGACTTGCCAAGGTCACTCAGGCAATAAGTGTCTGAGGTCACATTTGAACTCATGTCTTCCTGACTCGAGATCTCACATAGCTAACATTTGCGAAGAAATTTAAGGTTTGCAAAGCATGTTACATTTACTATCTCATTTAAACCTCTCAACAGCCCTGTTGGGCAGTATCAATTATGTTCCCCATTTTTCAGATGAGGAAATTGAGAATGAGGGAGAGTAAATGACTTTCCCAGGGTAGTTGAACGGATAAGTATCCAGGTAGGATTTGAACTCAAGTTTTCCTGACTTCAAGTCCACTCCTAGAAAAGGAACAATTAAAACACAGGAGACAGGGTTCTTGTTATTTTAAAAAACCGTCATTTCTTTGCTTATGTAATTTTATCCTTTTCTTACTCATCTTGGCACTTTATCTAGATTAACTAGCTTAAACCACTTCATAAAATAAAGGCCAAGCCCAGTAGCTAACCATCATTTTAGATATGAAATTTAAGAAATATTTAATTTCTTAAATATTATTTTAATTCTTTAAGAATTACTCTAAGAATATTTAATTTTTTAATTAAATTTAAGAAATATTTTAAGAAATAATATTTTCTTAAGAAATATTTAAGAATTTTTTAATCTCTAAACATTTTAGGAAATATTTAATCAAGATACCTGGAATTTATGTCTTGTAAGAACTACCCATTCATT
>JAQQSK010011600.1:0-12212 GCA_028658325.1 Potorous gilbertii
TGATAAAGGAGACCCAACAAAATGCTGAAGAAAATAACACCTTGAAAAATAGGCTAACTGAATGGCAAAAGAGGTTCAAAAAGCCAATGAGGAGAAGAATGCTTTCAAAAGCAGAATTAGCCAAGTGGAAAAAGAGGTTCAAAAGCTCACTGAAGAAAATAGTTCTCTCAAAATTAGAATGGAACAGATGGAGGCTAATGACTACAGAGGGCAACACTATCTTCACAGTTCTTAAGGCTTGTAATCTAGGAGTAATTCTCAGCTCCTCACTGTCTCTCATGCCCATATCCAATCTATTGTCAAGACCTGTTGATTTCTCTTCTGCATCATCTCTCAAATTGGTTTCTTTCCTCTGATGCTGCTACCACTCTGGTCCAGGTCCATATCCCCCCATGCCCGAACTATTGCAATAGTCTGGTGTGAGTCTATTTGTTGCAAAAGGCTGATGGTGGCCTCTTCCCACTTAAGTTCATCCTCCATTGTCACCAAAGTGATTTTCCTAAAGTGCAAATCCAATCATGTCACCTTCTTACTCAATAAACTCCAGTGACTTCTTCTCACCCCCAGGATCAAATACAAAATCTTCTTTTTGGCATTAGTAATGTCCATAGCCCTCTCCTACCCTTCCAGTCTTCTTACACTTTACCCATTGCCACATATTCTTTGATCCAGTGACACTGATATTCTGATTATTTCACAAACAAGACACTCCATCTATTGGTTTTTGGTATTTTCTCTGGTTGTTCACCATGTCTGTAATGCTATACCTCCTCATGTTTACTTGCTGCCTTCCCTGGCTTCTTTTCAGTTCAGAGTAAAACCCTACCTACTACAGGAATCCTGTCCTAACTCCTCCTAATTTTCGTGCCTTCTATCTTTTCATTATTTCCTATTAACCTGCATATAGTTTATTTGTAAATATTTGTTTGTTTTCTTTCTCCTCCATTAGATTTTGAACTTCTTGAGGGCAAGGACTGTCTTTTAGCTTTGTTTATATTTCTAGCACTTAAAACAGTGCCTGGAACATAGTATGCACGTTATGAATATTTATTGTTTGCCAAAATTCCTAAAAAAGCAAATTTCAATGATGGGCCTTTCCTTTGCTAATTAGAATCTCAAGGTGGGAAATTAAAATTTTCAGATTTTCAACCCATTCTTACCAATGGTTTTCAGAAAGGTAACCACAGCAACTTCAGCATCTGGTATGATTTCTACTGTAAAGTCTCCACTTGCTTCTGACAAGCCACTCACATTTTCCACCAACAAAGTCAACAGATCTTCTGTCACTGGGTCTTGGATATTTTTAAATACAACCAATGAGGAAATAGTTCCAGGGCCTTTGGAGATATCCTTGGTCTGGGCTGATCTTCCCTCCAGTGGGAGCTTTGTGCCCTGGTCTTCTGATGCCTCTAGTTGGAAGAAGAAGGAGGAGAAAGAGAATGAGAAGAAGGGAAAAAGGCAGACATAGCTGATGCTGAAGGGCAAGGCCTACATCATGGTGCTGCTGGGAATACAAAGTCTTTGACCTTCACTGGGCAGTGTGTGTTGACCTCTCCTTATGGTTGATAAGCCAGTCTATGACTTCTACTCTTTCCACATCTACTGCACTCCAACAATTGAAACTATTTGAACACCATACAGGATATGAAGTTGTGATAAAAGAATATCTTTCTTTGTCTAATAATTAATTCATCTTACATAATACAACATTTTTTTTTCTCTGTGATGCTCGGTTATCTGAAGATGTTGGCTACAAACTTCAAGAGAAACAGGAAGTCACCATCTTTCACCCTTTCATACTTAACCTTGGCTTCTGTGGAAGTCACTTGAAGCACATTAATAAATGTACAAAAAGAGAGTGGCTTTTCTTTGTTTTAGAGTAGCAGTTCAGCCACTGAAGAGGTAATCAGTGCTAAGGGCAAAGAAATTGATAGCTGCCCTCTAATTCTGGCTTGTGGATCTAAGTGTTTTAGTAAACAAATATTTAATGAATACCAGATTAACTAGTTCTTGCCTATATAGATTTTGGGGATTATGACCTAAGACAGACAGAATTAATTTCTCCTAGATGTTTTTCTTTGTTTAGTGTTGCAGACCCTCTTTTGAGGCCAACATTCAGTCTATATGATGGTCCTTTTTACAAAGACAATTGTGAGAAATACATTAGGATAGTGAAGTAAAATTTCCATGCCTTCCAGACATAAGTGTCTTTCATAGTTAGTTGAATGAAAGGAGGGAGTAGTGAGGAGGAGGGGGCAGATGGCACTTGAACCTCACTCTCATCTGAATTAGTTAAAGGAGGAAAGAATCACATATATACCCAACTGTGTGCAGAAATATATCTTAACCAACTGGGAAAGAGGAGGGAAAAGGGATAAGAGAAAAACAGAGGGAAGGAGATAAGAGGAGGGTAGAGTAAGTGATCAAAAGCAAAACATACTCTTGAGGAGGCCAGGGTTAAAAAATGAGAAAAATAAGAGAATAGGATGGAGGGAAATGTATAGAAAGTAATCACAACTGTGAATGTGAAGTAGATGAACTAACCCCCAAAATGAAAGAAAATAGCAAATTCTATTAGAAACCAGAATCCAAAAAATATATACATAGTATTTGCTGTTCACAAGAAATAAACTTGAAACAGAAAGATACAAATGAGGTTAAGATAAGGTAAAAATCTAAAATGCTTCAGCTGAAGTTAAAAAAATAACCATCACAATCTCAGACAGAACAATAAGCATAGACAATATGGGTTTTTTTGCTAAAAGATACCACAGAAAATGAACTACGATTATACTGAACATATGTGTATCACATTACATATCATTTAAATTCTTAAAGGAAAAGTTAAATGAGTTACAGAAAAAAATAGGAAAATTATAAAAGTGGGGAACCTCAATTTAACCTCTCTCAGACCTAGGTAATCAAACCATAAAATAATCAAGAAAAAGTTAAGGAACTGAATGGAATTTTAGAAAAGGTAGGTTTGCTAACTCTCCAGAAAATATTGAATCAGAATAGAAAGGTTCATACCTATTTCTTAGCTGGGCAAAGCACCTTCAAAAAATTTGGTCATGTATTAAGGGCATAAAAATCTAACCACCGAATGAAGAAAAGCAGAACTACTAAATGAATCTTTTTCACAGTATAATGCAATAAAAATTTCAGTAAAAAGGTTTTTGAAACAAAGATTAGATATTAATTGGAAATTAAATAACAATCTTATAGAATGGGTAGTCCAAGAATGAATATAGATATAAGAAATTAGAGCGAAGGCATATTAGGGAAGGGATTAGCCGTAAGCAAAACAAACACTAATTAATAATGAACAAAAATAATTATAGTTCTTTTTAAGGTGGCAAAAAATGGGAATCGAAGGAGTGCACATAAATTGGGGAATAGCAAAACAAGTTATGGTATATAAATGTACTAGAATATTACTGTGTTATAACAAAATACTGAAAGAAATGGTTTCAGTGAAACCTTGGGAAATGTATATGAACTAATGAAGACTGAAGTTAACAGAACCAAGAGAACAATTCATAAAATGACAATAGTTCTTTATAATTAAATCTTTTTATTGTCTACTCATTCTTTAACATATGTACATGTTGTTCTCCTGTTATAATGGAAGCTCCTTGAGAACAAGGACTGTTGTGTTTTTGTACAGTACCTGACCCGTAGATGGCACTTAATAATTTGCGTTTGATTGGTTGATTGATTGTAGGGGACTGTGCAGGTACTGTGGGACTAGAATGTCTATCATTACTATCTTCAAAGAATTTATAGTATGAGTGGAGAGACAAGAAAGACCAATGTATTTGACCATTATTTCACAAGCAATGGGGAGCCACTGAAGGCATGTGAAAGAGCAAACAACATGATGCAAGCAATACTTTAAGAATTTTATTGGCATTGATGTGTAAAGGGGATTGGAAGAGGAAAAGAATAGAGGCAGAGAGACTAGATAGGAAACCTCTGTAGCAAGTCAAGTGTGAAATAACAAAGCCCTCAACTACAATGTCAACAGTGGGCATGGACAAGATGGAAAATATGCCAGAAGCAACCAGTTTAGTGACCGATAGGATATGGGACAATGAGGAAAAGGAAGGAATAATGAACAGGCATTGAGATTTTAAGCTTGACTAACTGGAACTAACTGGAACATGTAATAGAAAAATAAGAAATGAGGAGTAAGAATTACTTAGGGAATGGGAGAGGAAGAAAAAAATGAAAAAAATGACTTTGAATTCTGTGCTGGAATGCAGTGTAGAACTTATCTAGGCCAATTTGTAAGACAGTTACAAGAATTCTCATTACAGCTACCCAGAGAAGCAAGTGGATATGTTAGAAAAGCCACATTATCCAAGGGTTCTCTATCTCAGGTATTAAGACCATTGTTAAAGTTGATATTAAGAAGTTAATTCACATGAGTAGCATGTCTATGCAAATGACTGCCTGGTCTATCTGTCCAGCCTTAGTCTCTCTCTTAACTTCCAGGTTTACACCACCAATTGTCTATTGGGCATTTTGAATTGAATGTCCTGCAAGCATCTCAAACTCAACATGCTCAAAACAGCTGATTATCTTTCCTCAAAACCAACCCTTCATCTGAGTTTCCTTATTTTTGTCAGAAGGACTATCTCTGTTCTAATCCCTCCATGTTCACATCCTTCAAGTCATCTTGAGGATCACCTGGCATGACAAGGTACCAGACACTGAAGTCCTTGCTTGAGCTGAATTGCCAAGTATTCAAACTATGCTTCAGAGAGTGCAACTCCGATGCGCTGGCCACGTTGTTCAAATGCAAAATGTATGCTTGCCAAAAGGACTGTTTTATGGAGAACTTGAATGGAGCAGGTGATCACATGGTGGTCAGAAGAAGTGATGCAAGGACACTTTCAAGGTCTCTTAAGAACTTTGGATTTGACTGTGCAACATGGAAGATGCTGGCACAGGACCACTCAGCATGACGTGCCCACATAAGAAAAGGTGCTGGGCTCTTTGAGCAAAGCAGAATTGAGACAACACAAAGTAAATGCAGGATGTGTAAATTTGGTATATTCACCCCAAATTTTCATACAGACTGTCTGTGTCCAACCTGTGGTAGAGCATTCTGAGCTAGTATTGGTCTGATCAGCCACAATCAGACACACTAAAATTTCACTTTACAATGGTGATGTCATTTTGGTCCTCTTTGAAGATGAAGGATAATGACCAATCAACCCCATTAGTTTTCTACAACATGACAAAATAAGTTGCCTGGGCTTAGCTATTCTACCTCTTTCCATCATGTTCCATCACAAATCATGGATTTTAACCATGACCAAGCTGAGCACACCCTGATAACTATAGAAAATTAGATATGATGCTGCTGACCTCTCTTAGTGAGGAAAACAAGTGATTATTTGCTGTATATCATACTCAACCAGAATTAAATGTTACCTTGTTCTTGGGTTCCATCTTTGATCTTGGATTCCTGAAAACCAAAGAAAACCCAAATATTAAGAAGAATTCCTCCATTCCAAGAAGATATATTTAGAGCCAGTCTGGTTACACACAACTGGAATAAGTAAAACAAAATCCTGTAGCTTCCCTAAACCATAAAAATTCATAACACAAAGGAGATAGTAATTCTGCTGAGTCTATGCATTACTAGCATCATACCTGGGGGACCCAATCTAAAAGTTGGATTAACTGAGGAGTCATGGTTGGAGAATGATTAGAATGGTGAGTCATTTGTACCATACAAGGAAGGGTTGAGGGAGAGTTTGTTTTTGTTTCATTTTTAGCCCAAGGAAGAAAAGAATAAAGGGAAGCAAGATGTCTTTCCATTCCACTCTGCTTTTATGAGTGAATTTAATTTTAAATGTGTTACTTAGCATTTAGGAATTTATTCTTAAACAATCTCAGCTTTTGGTGAGGGATTGTCTTGGCAGTAGACTCGCAAGTATTTCATGTTGTCTCTTCTCCCCTCTGATTGGACAGTTGGAGGATAGAACACTAAACTCCCAAAGCTTGCCATTATTTGTAATAAAGGTTGGAGTCTGGACTTTCCAACTAACTCCCCATTTTCCATCTGTAGCTCTGCTTGGTTTGAACTCCATGAACCTAATGCTCTCACACTGGTTACCCCTGGTACCTCCTCCCCTACTTTTTAGCTTCCTTTTGTGGGTTGTCTTACCTTATTGGAGTATAAACTCCCCTAAGGCAGGGGTTATCTTTTTTCTTATTTGTATCCATTGTATTTAGTACAGTGCCTGGTATATAGTGTGTGTGTTCATCCTTCATTGTGGAAGAAGACCATGTCATCAGAGAAATGGTGACATGACTTGTACTTGACTTTGTTTTGAGTGAAGAAGAGCTGTGCAGGCCACCAGCCTCACTTCTCCTCCAGAGCCATCTGAATCCAGTGACCAGATATTCATCACGATGACTAGAGATGACCCAGGATGAGATAATTGTGGTTAAGTGACTTGCCCAAGGTCACACAGCTAGTGAGTGTCAAGTGTCTGAGGTGAGATTTGAACTCAGGTCCTCCTGACTCCTGAACTGGTGCTCTATCCACTGCACCACCTAGCTGCCCCTCTGGCATATAGCAGGTACTTAATAAATGTTTGTTGAATTGAATAATAAGCTGTGGGACCCTGAGCAAGTCACTTAATCCCTCTGTGCCTGAATTTCCTTATCTGGGTTGGACTAGATGGTCTCTAAGGGCACTCCTGGTTCTAAATCTATGATCATATGGTTTCAGATAAAGAGTACTAAAAATTCAGGAGGTCAGAAAAGGCCTCATGTAGAAGGCAGCATTTGAGCTGTTTTAAGGGATGATATAGATTGTAAGAGGCTGGCGTGAGGAAGGACTGAACAATATAAAGACTAAATGTAAAGGCTTGGCCTCAGCTCTCAGTGTTCTCCACCAAGTGACTACAGAGTCTATTGCTTTCTCTATTCTTTTTAAAGCCAACACTTGCTCTTTTCAGTACATTCAAGAGCTCACATTTATTGCCACATTTATACCTTCATATTCGTTTCAAACGTTTTCTTCCTTCACGGCCCTCCTGCAGTGCATACCTGTGCAGGGTATACCCTCGTGCCTTTCTCCCACTTTCTAGTCCATGACATACTTACTTCTGTGGTGACTGGTTTCTCATTGATTTTATTCCCATTCTTTCCTGTAGGTAGTCTCACTGTGAGTTTCAATTTTTCCTCTCCTCTCAGCTCTAATTCATGGTTCTCTCTTGTCAGAACCCGTTGCCTTACTGTAAAAAAAGGGCGAAAAAGATTGTAGCACTGGAATCTTTAAAGCAGGCGAAGACAGTTCCAAAGTTCCATGATTTACACACTTTTATGTAAGCTATATATTTAGTAAAGTATCCAAAGAAAATGGAGAGTAAATAAGTTATTTACTCAATAATTATGTCCCAAATTCTGACTATGTGAATAGCAAAGGGCAAGATGCTAAGGATTATACAAGGCAAGATAGTATAGGCAAGATAATGCCATGCTCTTAAAAACTTACAGACTTTTGAGAGGACAAGATGCACCTATGTACATGAAAATAATACTTTGCTGCTTATGTTCAACATTTATTAAGTTGTTGCTATATTCAAGGCATTTTGGTAGGACCTGGGGCCACAAATACAAAATGAATATAATCCTTGCCTTCAAAGATTTTACATTCTCCTTAAAGAATTACAACACTTGCACAGAAATAGAAACATCAAATCAGTTAGAAAGGGAGATGGTCCTAATGATAGCACCATCAGAAATTTGGGTTACAAAATGCATGTGTGACCCACACATTGCTATGAACCCATTCAAATTGGCAGTATTGCCTTTGGAGTTGTGTCCAACATGGCATCTACATCCTTCCTTGCTAGAGTGGCTTACTCATCTCAACATGCCCTCACATTAGAAGGCCTGGGTTTTTTTCCCCCAGGATTAGAGACTAGTGAAAGGTGGCTATGCTGCTAAAATTTATTCTTGATTCTAGAGGTCATCCTGGTATGGTGGGGGATGGGGGGGAAACAAACTCAGACTACTTCTCATTGTAGTTGCTAAGCTTCTACTAGTATACTTTGTGTGTATGTATACATATATATATGTATATATAATTGTAATGAAACTATGAACTCTTTAAAAAATTATGAACACTTTTCATTTTTACATCACTCAAATTTCCCATGTATATTTTCCCCTAACTTGTGAAGAAATGGAGTGAAAACCAGTTACAAAATGGAGTTGGTCTTGTTTGAGAATTAAGAGATCAATTAGATTCTGTCTCACTAACTACACCCTGTGCCTTCACATGTATTATCCTTCATCCTGTTTTTCTACACCAGTAGTTAAAACTATATGGTATAAGTCATCTATTGTTTTGTAAATGCAGGTAGATAAAATTAATCAGTACCTGTCAATTCTGGGAAAAGAAAACCCTAAAACCTACTTGTGCCCCTCTCAATTTGACCAAAACTAACTCTAAACCCACACCCCAGCTTGGAAAGCTCCTAATCTTTCCTCCAATTAGAAATAAACAAATAAATAATAAAATCACCTAATTTTGCATCCTACCTTGTATCTGTCGATTTTTCCTTTTAATCAATTGGTCTTATTCAATTAATTGTTTTTAATGCAAAAAAATTGATCTTACTCTATAATCAAGGTCTTTAGACCAGCTGGGGAGTCAATTTTTATTATTCTTGTTTTGATAATAATTGTATAGTTTGGGTTGTTTCCTCAGTTATTATTAATTACCCACAAAACTTCCCAGGGAGTCATTTTTATATAACACATAATTATTTAAAAATAAAAATACGGAGGAGAGAAAAATATATTAGCATAACAAAAATACATTAAAAAAAATTTGAAAATATATTGTTCCACACCTGCAGACCTTTCAGCTTCTGCAAAGCAGTAGAGGAAGGGGTCTTCTCATATCTCTTCTTAGGGACCTTGCTCGTTCTTTGTAATTTTGCAACAATTACTTTCAATTATTTTTTGCTAGGTATTTTTTTTACAGTTTCCATGACTGTAGTCCTGTATTTCTTGACTCTGCTTATTTTGCTCTGTATCAGTACATGTGTTTCATGTTTTTCTATATTTATTTTTTATTCCATTACATTTATGTATAACAATTTATTTAGCCACTTACCAATTGATTGGCACCTGTTTTGCTGCTGATTCATTGCTATCACAAAAGTACTGATAAGTATTTTCTTTTTATCAATGTATTTATCAAGTATTTATCAAAACTTTTGATCAAGTATTTATCTATACTTTCTTTTTTTTTTTTTTATCAATGACTTCCTTAGGGTATATGCTTAGTAGTAAAAAACTGGAGTCAAAGGGTATGGACATTTTAGTCACTTTATTTGCTAAATTCTAAATTGCTTTCCAAAATTATTTTTTTACTAATTCATAGCTCTACCAACAATGGATTAGTATGCTTCTCTTTCTACCACCCTACCAACCTGAATTATTCCCATCTTTTGTTACCTTGGCCAGTTTTCTGGGTACGAAGTAAAATCTCCAACATGTTTTGATTTGCATTTCTCTTACTAAAAATTTTATGTTTTCATTCATATGTCTATTAATTTACAATTCTTTATAGAACTGTTTGTTCACTGATGATAAACCACAAAGTACTCATGACAAAACATGCTAATTCCAGATAGAGAGTTGATGGACACAGATTACAGATTGAAACATATTTTCTTTTCTTTCTTTGATATGGATAATGTGAGAATTTGTTTTGCTTCGCTATGCATAGTTGTAACAGTTTTTATTTTTCTTCCCTTCTCAGTGAAGAAGAGAATTAAGATCTGAAAATAAAATTGATTTAAAAAACAATTTCAACCATATGTTTTGACCATTTCTCTATTTGGTAATGCATTTAGTCACTTATTTGATAGTTATCTAGATATCTTAGATACAAAACCATTTTTCTAGAAATTTGATACAAAGATCTTTTCCCCATTGTAACATTTCTTTTCTTAGCAACTAGGTTCATTCATTTTGTCTATGTGGAAGCTTTTCAGTTTCACATAATTTAAATGATCTATTGTATCTTTTGAAATGACCTCTATCACTTGTTTCTCTTACCTACAGTTGCAAAAAGTATATAATTTATCTCTCACAATTTTTTACAATAAGATCTTTAATATATAGGATGAATATCCATTTTGAATTTATTGTGTAATCTAGATACCAGACTCATAAATGAAACATTTACTAAAGAAAAGGCAAAAGCAATAATGTTTACACAATAGGGAATAAATATAGGAAGAATCAGAACCTGAAACATCCACAAACCTGGGGAGACAATGGACTCATAAAACCTAGAAGTTTACAAAATCCTAGTAGTGAGGGAAACCAAAGTGTTAGCGTCAGTTTAAGACTAAGAATTGTAGACCTGGATGTCCACCAGGAAGAATCTCATTCTTTACTACTCTCAGATCTCAAAAGCAGCATTAAACCCTTTGTAACAGCATTATACTCTTTCAGTGAAATAGCAACCCTCAGTTTAGGATACGCTGTTTGGTTCCTTTGGCTGGCCACTCAAGCAATGAGAACTCAAAGGCTGTTAATTCATTCAATTCTGCAAAGTACAAAAGCCCTTTAGACTAATTACTGTCTGGGCCTTTAAGGGCTTTTCCCTCTAAAAAGCTATAGGTGGTGGTAAAGAGCTATGCAGACAACCTCAGCCAATTCTACTCAATTCTTCACTCTCAGTTCTTCTCCAATGAAAATATCTCTTCCTTCAGTTGTAGGGTAAGGCTGGTTCAGTTAGCTTTCAAACTGTAGATGGCAGTAAAAAGTGTACAGTCAAGTTAACTCTTCATATAGCAGGATTATGTTCTTTCCCTGTGACCTCCCAAAAGCTAACAGAGCCTGTCTGGCAACAATCGTCTCCCACCAATTTTCAATCAGCTGCCCTCATCTTCAGATTCTCCTCTGTTTTACCTCTTTAAAGCGGCAGTACTCCCTTTTGCTCCTCTCCTCATCTTCCATTTCCCTCTTTGGGCAGCTGCTGTGTCTTCCCAATCTTCCAATCTCTGACTTCTCCGCTTAATTGGTTATTAAATACTCAAATCAAAGCATTACAATTCATCCTTACTCAGGTAGAAAAACCTAAATCAACAGTTCTGTCAGGTGTAACACTAACAAGCAATGATAGAATTGTTGATTCCAATAGTGTCCCCAAAGGTCTTACATTTATAGTTTCTCTTCTGTACCATTCAAAATCCTGATAATAGTCATTTTTAAAATAGTTGGTGGACAATAACGCAATGTAGTCATTCCCATATTGTCATTGCTTTTGCTTCAGAGCTGCTCTCAAAAAGAACCTCTCAGGACATTTATCTTAGGGACTGTTTTCTCTCAGGTCCTTAGAATGGTCTCAGTTGCTTTTCTAAAAGTATCCTTTTTTTGCCCCTCATTAACTAAAATATTCACATAAAAAGCTGTACACACAAAAATAAACATTTAAGTTTCATGTATGGATGTGACTCTCTAACAACTGGGGAGCAGGAGAGAGAATGAGGAAAAGTTTTGTAGGAGGTGACATTTGACCTGGGCCTTAAAGGGGAGTAGGAAATTCAAGAAACCAAAGTGAGGCGGAGAAGTATTCCAGGTATAGGGGCAGCCTGTACAAAGTCAGGATGATTAGAAATTTCATGGTATGTACCAGTAACTACAAGACAGGTATTTTGGCTGGAAGATAGAGTACATGAGCAAAAGAGATGTTAAAGTAGTCTGAAACATAGTTTACAAAAGACTTTTAATTTCTTTTTTTTTTTTTAATGGAAATGCCTAATGAGTTCTTCATTCTTTATTATCTCAAATATGCACTTTACATTGAATAACCGACCCAGGGATAATGAATACACTTAGTGAAATGTCATTCATATCAGTAGAGGCTTCAACATTTATAGGGTTGACTATAAGACTTGGAGTTGGATTTGAGTCCTAACTCTGAACTTTGATTTTCTTTTTTCTTTTTTCTTTTTTTTTAATTTTAAATACATTTATTTAACTTTTTACATTCATTTTCACAAGATTTTGGGTTCCAAAATTTTCTCCCCATTTGTCCCCTCCCCCCTCCCCGATACACTGGACATTCTAATTACCCATATCACCAATCTGTCCTCTCTTCTATCATCCCTCCCTTCCCTTACCCCATCTTCTCTTTTGTCCTGTAGGGCCAGATAACT
>JAQQSK010011601.1:0-12212 GCA_028658325.1 Potorous gilbertii
AGAGAAGATGGGGTAAGGGAAGGGAGGGATGATAGAAGAGAGGGCAGATTGGTGATATGGGTAATCAGAATGTCCAGTGTATTGTGGAGGGGGGAGGAGCCAAATGGGGAGAAAAGTTTGGAACCCAAAATCTTGTGAAAATGAATGTAAAAATATAAATAAATTTATTAATAAAAAAATAAAAGAAAAATAAAAAGAAAAAATATTAAATTAAATTGAGGGGTACGAGAGGGAAATATTGGGAGGAGAAAGGGAGGAATGGAATGGGGCAGACTATCACTCACAAAAGAGATTAGAAAATTTTTTTTCAGTGGAGGAGAAAAGGGAGGCGGGAAAGGGAAAAAGTGAAGCTTACTCTCTTCACATATGGATTAAGGAGGGAATAACATACTCACTATATTTGGTATGAAAATCTGTCTTACACTACAGGAAAGTAGGGGAGAACGGGACAAGAGGGGTGAGAGGGATGATAGACGAAAGGGCAGATGGGAGAAAGGAATAACTAGGAGTTAACACTTTGGAGAAGGGTCAAGATCAAATGAGAGAACAGAAAAAAGGGGGACAGAGTAAGATGGAGGGCAATATAGCTGGTCGTGCTCAGCATGACTATTATGGAAGTCTTGTGCAAAACAACACATATATAGCCTGCATTGAGTTGCTTGCCATCTCATTGGGGATGGGTGGGGAAGGAGGGAGGAGAGAAGTTGGAATTTGAAGTGTTAGAAACGAATGTTGTGAATTGTTATTGCATATAACTGAGAAATAAGAAATACATGTAATGAGGTGTAGAAATTTATTTTGTCCTTCAAGAAAAGAGAAAAGATGGATAAAGAAAGGGTGGAGTGTGATAAAAGGGAGGACACATGGAGGGAAGGTGTAATTAGAATACAAAGTGTTATGGGGTAAGGGGAGGGGAGCGATGGGGAGAAAAATTGGAACTCACCATTTTGTGGAAATGAATGTCAAAACCTAAAAATAAATAAATAAAACTATTTAAAAAAAGAAAAATAACTTTATTTTCCAAAACAAAAATTATTGAGAAAAAAAGAATTTAGGTTCATTATAATAAAATTTGAGATTTGCTGGGGCCAGACCACCTTCCCTAGCATTTCTGTTCATTAATTTTTTTGATATTCTGGAGTTTTGTTCTTCCAGATGAATTTTGATGTTATTTTTTCCAGGTCTACATAATAATTTTCTGTTAGTTTGATTGGTATGGCACTGAATATGTAAATTAATTTAGATAGAATTGTCACTTTTATTATATTAGCTTGGCCTAGCCATGAGCAACTGATGTTTTTCCAATAACTTGAATCTGACTTTATTTGTGGGAAAAACGTTTTGCAGTTAAGGACCCTTGAGGCAAAATGCCATCAACATTACGGAAAAGAATTATGGAATTGGAATGCAGAATGAAGCACACTATTTTCTCTTGTTTTCTATTTTGTTTTGATTCTTTTTTTCTCATGGTTTCCCCCATTCATTCAAATTCCTCTATGCAACATGACTAGTGTAAACATGTACTTAATAATAATGTATGTATAGAAACCATATAAGATTGCATGACATCTTTGGGTGGGAGGTGGGGGTGAGGGGGAGATAATCTAAGAAATGATTGTGGAAAACTGATAAATAAATTAATAAAAATAATATTGTAGATTAAACATTCAAGAAAGAATTTAGGTGCATTTGATGAATACACATTTAGGAGATAGATACGTACCTATATATGTATGTACACATATTTTCTGTTTCCTGTGGTTCCTTTAATTTTAATGCAATTTCCCTGCTTATTCTTCATAATGTGATTTTTCTTTTTGCTTGTCTGGTATAATGGCTGCAACTCCTGTTTTTTTTTTCCTTTCTTTCTCTCTTTCTTTTTTATTGTGTGATGATAAAATTTTGTTCAAACTTGCTTTTTGTTTTCTGCCTAGGCTTTTATTTCGCATGTCTTTCTTGTTTGCTAGTAATTGTTAGGTTTTGTTTTCTTATTGATTTTACCACTTTATTTCCTTTAAGCTGGTCGTATAATAAACCTAGTTCATATAATGATTTTTAGGCTTGTGTCTTCCTCTATTAATATTTCTTTTGGATTTTTTATCATCTTTTCTTTTAAAAAAACTTATTTTCAGTTTTCAACATTCACTTGAACAAACTTTTGAATTTCAAATTTTCTCCCCATGTCCTCCATCCCCTACTCCAAGGCAGTGTGTACTATGATTACCCTTTCCTTCAATCTTCCCTCCCTTCTATTACTCCCCTCTGTTATCCCCTTTCTTTCTATTTTCCTGTAGGGCAAGATAGATTTCTATAACCCATTGCCTGTATCTTATTTCCTAGTTTCATGTAAAAATCATTTTAATATTCATTTTTAAAGCTTTGAGTTGTACATTCTCTCCCTTTCCCTCTCCCCATCCACACTCATCTAGAAGACAAGTAATTTGATTGAGGTTGTACATGTACATACGTAGTCATGCAAAACACTTACATAACAGTCATGTTGTGAAAGATGAATTATATTTCCCTCTATCCTGTCCCACCCCCAATTTATTCTATTTTCAATTTTGACCTTTCCCTCTACCAAAGTGTTTACTTCCAATTACCCATTCCTACAATCTTCCAGTCTTTTTATTATAGCCCCTCTCTTATTCTCTTCCCTATGTCTTCCCTGTAGGGTGAGATAAGCTTCCATACCCAATTGAGTATGTATGTTATTCCCTCCTGAAGCCAAATCTGATGAGAGGAAGGCTCATTGATTCCCTCTCATCTTCCCCTTCTTCCTTTCCATTATAAAAACTATTTCTTGCCTGTTTTATGTGAGATGGTTTATGACATTTTACCTTCACCTTTCTTTTTCTCCTAGTACATGACTCTCAAAACTTAACTTTCTTTTTTAGATATCATCTCTTCATATTCAGCTCATCTTGTGCCCTCTATACATTCATCTCTGGTCTTTTCATCAAGAATGCTCGAAAATCCTCTATTTCATTGAATGACCATTGTCCCCCCTGAAATATTATACTCAATTTTGCTGGTAGGTGATTCTTATTTTTAATCCTAACTCCTTCAACATCTGGCATATCATATCCCAAGTCCTGTGATTCCTTTGTGTAGAAGCTGCTAAATCCTATGTTATCTTCATTGTGTTTCCACAATACTTGAATTGTTACATTCTGGCTACTTGTAATGTTTTCTCCATCATCTGGGAATTCTGGAATTTGACTACTATATCACTAGGAGTTTTACTTTTAGGATCTCTTTCAGTAGGTGTTCACTTCATTCTTTCCATTTCTATTTTACCCTCTGGTTTTATAATGTCAAGGAAGTTTGCCTTCATAATTTTCTGAAAGATGTTGTGTACTGACTTGTTTATCATGTTTTCAGGTAGTACAATAATTTTAAAATTATCCTTCCTGGATACATTTTCCAGGTTAGTTGTTTTTCCAATGAGAACCTTCACATTGTCTTCTACTTTTTCCATTCTTTGGTTTTGTTTTATAATTTCTTGATTTCTCATGAAGTAATTGCCTTCCATTTACTGCATTCCTATTTTGAAAAAAAAATATTTTCTCCATTGAGTTTTTGGACCTCTTTTTCCATTTGGTCCATTCTACTTTTTAAGGCATTCTTCTCCTCATTGGCTTTTTGAATCTCTTTTGCCATTTGAGTTAGTCTAATTTCAATATTATTTTCCTTCGTATTTTTTGAGTGTCCTTTAGCAAGCTGTTGACTTGTTTTTCATGATTTTCTTGCATCATTCTCGTTTCTCTTTCCAATTTTTCCTCTATTTGTCTTACTTGATTTTCAAAGTGTTTTTTGAGCTCTTCTATGACTGGGACCAATTCATATTTTTCTTTTCTTGGAAGCTTTGGATGCAAGAACTTTGGCTTTGTTGCCTTCTGTTTGTATGTTTTGATCTTCCTCATTACCAATGATGTAAGAAAACTATTCTTTACTGGGAAAGTAAGAATCTATAATCTGCTTCTTTTTCCTCTCTTTTGTTCATTTTCCCAGTCAATTACTTGACTTTTGAGCACTTTACTAAGTGACAGTTATTTCACTTTTGAACTCTTTGTTAAGTGGGGTGCTCCAGAAGGAGCCTCTGCTTCATCAGTGTGTACTGCCACCCTAGGGTTGGAGGCTGGGCTGGGGCTGGAATCAGAACATACTCCCTCTTAATCAGGTGAGAGACACTTCCCACTGATATTTGAAGCTTTCTTTGACTTTTGTGGGTTGAGAAGTTTGGAAACTAGTTGCAGTCTGTGATTCAGTCCCCTAATGCCTGCTAGTGCTTTTTCCTCCCTGGTGTGGCCCATGCTGAACTGTGCTCTGCTCTCATACTGGTGCGATTGACCCTTCCTGTCAATGTTCAAGATTGTCTTGGGCTAGAAATTTGCTTCATTTTGTGGCTTCTGTTGCTCTGGTATTTAAGAGTAATTTTTTTTTACAGGTTTTCTAACGGTTTTGGAAATAGATTTAGCAGGCCTCTACTTCTACTCTGCCACCTTGGCTCCACCCTATTATCTTTACTTTTTTAAACTTATTATATACAGAATATTCAAAATGTGTTCTGACCAAGGAAGAATATAGCAGAATCCTTACCAACCCAGTCATCCGTGAAATGACTCTTTTAAAGCAGTTCATAATCACACTAACGTCTTAGACTGATATATCACATTGTAAATACACAATGAGCTTGTAGTCCACTAAAATCTACCTTAATATTTTTCAGAAAACTATATTCAAAATATGTCACTCTCATTTTGTTCTTTTATTTAATCTATTTCATGTTTAACAGCAATCTTAAAAAAGGTTTATAAAATATCTAGTCAAAACGATTTTCCCCATTCCTTAACATTTCCTATCCAATAATAATTCTAATGTCTTTAGCTAAAGCCAAGGAAAACATTACCCCACTTTACTCCATCTACATTGCATTCTTCATTTTCCATTTGTCATGATTTCTCTTTTAAAGCTCCAAGGGTCACTCAAAAGTAAATTAAAAGACTTCATGTGCCTCTAAACCCGTAAGTTTCTTGCCTAGCATCGAATGTTTATCTAGAATGTTTGTAGATTTTTATTTGGAATCATTATATCCCACACCTATCAACCTATTGCTCTTGACTATATAAATTAATAAATCTTGACTGAATCTACCTCACTTGCTAGATACATGCTGAAGAAAGACAATATGTTTTATTATTGGCAATATATGGTCTACATATCATCAATTCTATAGTCATTGAAGACTTACCAGCTACCACAACAATATATCTCTTCATCTGCATCCATTAGCATTATTCCTTGTATATGTGGATTGTTAATTGTCACTTATTAATATTGCTTAAACCTAACTTTAGGTGACTGGAAATTGTTTGAATCGAGAACATTGAGCTGATCTTAGTAACTCTGCGGGAAATGGTTGCAAGGAATTTTGGGGTGCCTCAGGAACATAGCCAACCCAGGATCAACCCAAAATGTTCATATTCTGAATGCTCCCATCTAGGTTTATTTCGAAGTATTTGTTTTTCAGGTTGCTCAAATTAGATTGACTCACCTGTTCAAATAAATTTTAAACTGCTTCTCTTGGGGACTACTCTCTCTATATATATGGTTATTGTTCTGTCATTTCAGTCATGTGAACTCCATTTGGGGTTTTCTTAACAGACATACTGGAGTGGTTAGCCATTTCCTTCTCTATCCCATTTTTAGATAAAGAAACTGAGGCAAACAGGACTAAGTGACTTGTCTAGGATCACGTAACTGGTAAGTGTTTACTTTCTAGATGATGCCAATCAGGCAAATGTCATTCGCCACTGTCCAAACTCTATATAATTTAACTTTGCAAAGACTTCAAGAGGGAATCACCCCTTCATTCTAGTTCTTTCTTTAACAAATACCATAATAATATAAATTTCTTTCCAGAAGCATTTCAGATTTGGGGATTTGTTCTCACAAACAGCACACATTTTGTTTCATTGTGGAGCGTGGGGTACTATTGTTCCCTAGAAGGTCTAGTGCTACCTAACACCTTATACCTCTGATATACCTCTAGTGGCACAACATTTTTCCTTCTTTTCCTTCTTCTTTATCATGTACTTTCACTTGCCAAACTCTTGATCTTGACTTTGATTCCCCTACATCTCCTCAGAGTCTTTGTTTTCCAACTTCCATCTTAGATTATTTCCTCCATCTTGGCTTTACCAACTCAACTAATCTTGACCAAGTCATTTAAATATTGTGGTACTCAGATCCTCATCTGCAAAATGAAGTATTTTCATTACATGATCTTTAAGGTCTTTTCTAGCCCTTATTCTTAAAATCTTTTGAATTATTTTTTTCTCTAATAAGCTGGAGCTTAAAGATTTACTCTTCATTTCCTTTTATTCTTTTGTCGAGCAAGGAGACCAACATCATTTACTAAACTCATTGGTAGCAAGTGCCAACAGATTAAAGATATTTGTAGCACATAACAAAATTATTCCATTTCTTTTTTTGGAAGTAATCAGGGTTAAGTAACTTGCTCAGAGTCATGCAACTAGTAACATTTTGAGTTTGAATTTAAATTCAGATGCCTCTGACTCTACGGCTGGTGTTTTATCCATTGTGCAACCTAGTTGCTTCTAAAACTGAATTAGTTCAAAGCTTTCTTGGGTTTTCTTATTTTCCTTATATCAAATGTAACTGTATGAATACAAATCCTGCTAAATATTTGCCAAAGTGTATCTAGGTATGGCTCTTTATTTTCTTTTAAGTCAGAGCCTCATCATTTCCCTCACTATTCTCCTTTTCCAAGTTCTTTCAAAACCTCATAAGTAGTGAATAGTCAATTAATAGTCTTTCAAGTTAGTTCATAATCAACTAATCCTATTTCAAAAATCACTGGAGACACAGAGAGTCATTTAATCAAATTACCAGCAAATCTAATGGATGCCATCTCCAGGTGTCTTGATCTATATCTAGTCGCTGGAAATCAACAGCTCCAAAAGAAAAATGAGGCTGGAGACCTTGCACAGCCCTCCCTCCCTTACATCCAATTCAGCTGCAAGTCATGGTATCATCTTCCTGATATCTTAGTCATCTTTGAGAATGGAGAGCAAACACCAAAAACTATAGGACATCTAATATACAAAATTTGATGAATTTTTACCTACTTGGGTATCATATACTTGGACTAATTAACTGGTTGTTTTCTTGAGATGAAAATAATTTGTCTCTTCATTTGAAAATCGGTGTTTTTATATTTTTAAAAATTATGAGGATAGCCAAATGTTATCCAATTAATCATATCACAAGTAATGTTAATAAATGACAGTTATCAGTAACTAGATCAATTAGAATTTTACTTATCGTAAGTGAATGTCACTGACAAAATTCTATTTTAAAATTGTCATGTGTGAGGACATATTAATGCTGACCCATGTTGACTGAAGGATCCTTCCTTCTAAAGTGTCATTTTTTTCTCCTGAGCTCATTCAGGAACGGTTTTAAGTATTGAGAGAGCTTAGGCTTGGTAGAGCTCAGAGGAAAAGCATTTAAAATTAGACTTATATAAGTGAATCAAAAATGTTCATTGTGTTCAAAAAATTCCATTCATGACCTACAGTGTATAGGATAACTATTTCTCCCACTGAAAAAGCATGCTTAAAACACAGAGTTCTCATGAGTGTATATTGAAAAACATAGATTTAAATAATTTGTTGACCTAAACCTTCCACTGTTCTATTCTAGGATGTTGATAATTTTAATACAAAAAACACAATTTTTTTTTTGTGGGACTGATGAAGAGTCAATTCAACATCACCTTGGCCCTACACTGTACAAACAATTACATCAAGATAAAGTTTTCTGCCAAACTAGATGCTAGTTTGAGCTCATGCTTCTATTAGTGACTATCTACTCTGAGCAGTGTGTAGTTGTAGAAAATTCCTCCTAGTAACACTCAACTCTGATGGAGGAATTCAAAGTCTTTCAACCTCTAGAACTCACAATATTGCCATCAAGCTTTCATACATCCATCTCAGAATTGTTATCTGGTCATACATGGTCAGGGAGATAAATCTAAAACCTTAAGGTATAGTCTTAGATATGTCTAAGAAGCACATGAGCTTAATACTATATGTGACTTGTGGTATTTCTACTGTCCTCTATTCCTATTGAAAATTTGAGAGTTTTAAATTTTAAGCAAAAAATTTAAAGTTATGCTTAAATTTAGGAGCTAGAAAAATGCAAGAATAGATGCCTCTCTTATCAAAGTCTACTGATCAGGTCACTCTACTTAGACCAATGGCCAATTCTATCTCACACAATACATAGTGCCATATACAGTGCCATGAATTTCTAGTGGTGTTTAAGTCATTATACTACACCAGTGCCTTGCCCTTACCTATGGCAAAATATTGCTCTGTCATGTCAAAATCCTTAATGGATAAAAATGTATGTGCTGGAAGTGGTCTGTAGGAGCTCATCATCTCAGTTCTATGTAAATTTCAAAGAAATGTACACACATTTATTAAAAGTAATATAATTTCTTCTCTTATGTCTGTGTTCAAATCATAAATAACAGAACTATTGAGTTTACCCTTTTTTGCCCAATGAATATTGATGAAACAATATCTGAAAAATCAGAAGATAATTTTAAGTGCTTGTTAGTCCGTGTGTGTGTGTGTGTGTGTGTGTGTGTGAGCCTGTGTTTTGGAATGTTATAAAAAAAAAAGCTTTGGAGTCAATTAAGTGATACAATTAAATGATTTAAACTTCATTTGATGAGATAACTTGGAGCTACTAGGAATTAATGCCACTATATGGGGATATGACTTGGCCTCAAATCAAAGCATGACCAAGGATGGAAATTATATGGTGAAAACAAATACCTGATGACCTCAGGAACAAAGACATATTGTTTTTTAGCTAACATTTATGACAGGATAAAAATTAATCCAATTTAAACAAGTGTTATCCAAGTTGACATCCATTGTGAGATTTAGAATCTGAGTTTGCTCATGCAAATGTATTATTTTAATGTTGGATAATGTCAGGAAATAGTAATTCATTTGACAAGCTAATTACATTGTTCTGGGTGCCATGTCATAATATAAACAGTATTATTTGACAAGCTATACAAAATGTTAATGATGATGCACAGTATGTTGAAAAGTGACATCTCATTGGTACTCAAATGTTGGTGGTACTTATTGTTCTAATAAAAATAATTCATATGAAGATATCATGTAAATTTTAACTCTGTCATGAAACCTTACCAGACTAAGGAAACAATAGTCACAATGCCACCTCTAAGTATACAAGAATTCACTTGTATGTGAATTTTGCATGGATTTAGAAGTGGTTTTATTTTTTTTTCTTTACCACATCTATACATTCATTTATTTGTGTTATGGTTGAAACTAGCAACTGGTACTCTCAGGAGGGGGAGTCAAGATGGAGTAGTAAAGGCAGGGACTCACCTGGGCTGTCCCCCAGAATCTTCCAAATACTTTTAAAGAATGGCTCTATGAGACTTCTGGGAGCCAAGATGGTGGAGTAAGCAGTAAGTCACTCTCACCCTCCCTTATTGACCTTGAAAAACCCAGAAAATACCACCACAGGAAAAATCCTAGAACAGTGGAAGCAGCAGAAAGTTGGGGTGCAGCAGTCTTTTAGTTCATGAAGCTAAGGAAATTAACAAGAAAGGACTCTATTCCTTTGGTTGAAGGAGACCAGCACAAGACAGGATGACAGTGGCAAGCCCCATCTCAGAGGACCAGCATGAGATCCTGAGTCCTATGATGTTGGAGCAGGCAAATGCCAATATCAAGACCTGTGCATGCCTTGGCACAACCAGAAGAACTGGGAGTTGGCCAACTTCTGCCAACAGAGGGGTGTCCACCAGTGGCTGAGCCTACCCATTCTCTAGCATAGACCAGGGTGAGGAAGCAACTTCCAGTGGACACCCCTACACCTCAACACATAAGCTTCAGTACAATACCAGGGAAAGGCAGAAAAAAACCTACCTGGCCTCTGCATATACCAGCTACAGGTAAGCTACAGTCTCCAGCTATTAGCAACCCAGCACACAAAGCCAGTAAGCAGGCCCATACCACCCAACACAAAAAGCATGGGATAGTAAACCCTGTGCTTCAGACACATGGGTCAACTTTAAAAGCCAGGACAAAGGCAAACACTATGAGCAAAAAGCAACATAGAAAAGCAACAACCATAGATTTTTATCATGGGCACATGTTAGAATAGGACAGCATTGTAAATATACATACATCTTAAACCTCAGTGGGGAATATAAAATGTTATCAAGCCCCAAAAGCTTTCATGGAAGAGTTCGAGGAGGATTTTGTTTTTTTATTAATTAATTTTTAATTTTCAAAGATCACTTCCACAAGATTTTGAGTTCCAATTTTTACTGGTCTCTCCCTCTTGCCAATCCTAGGACAATGTGCATTCTGATTACCCTTTCCGCTAATCTTCCCTCCCTTCTACCACATCCCTAATTTCTCTTATTCCCTTCCCCTCTATTTTCCTGTAGAGTAAGATAGATTTATATACCCCATTGCCTGTATATCTTATTTCCCAGTTCATGTAAAACAATTTTAACAATGGTTTTTAAAACTTTGAGTTCCGACTTCTCTTCCTTCCTCCCTCTGCACCCAGCCCCATTGAGAAAGCAAGCAATTCGACATAGGTTACACACGTATAGTCATGCAAAACACTTCAACAGCAGTTATGATGTAAAGACTAACTTTATTTCCCTCCATCCTATCCTGCCCTCCATTTATTCTATTCTCTCTTTTGACCCTATCCTTCCTCAAAACTATTTACTTCTAATTACCTCCTCCTCCCATTTGTCCTCCCTTCTATCATCCTACAAGCCCCACCTAGCTTATTCCCCTGCTACTTTCCTTTGGTGTGAGATAGATTTTCACATGAAATTGAGTGTGCATGTTATTCCCTCCTTAAGCCAAATCCAATGAGAGTAAGGTTCAACATTTCCATCTCACCTCTTTCCTCTTTTCCTCCATTAAAAAAAAAAACAACTTTTTTCCTGCCTCTTCTTTGTGAGTTATAATTTACCCTGTTCCATTTCTTTTTTTCTCCTTCCCCCAATATATTCCTCTCTCAACATTTAATTTTATTTTCTTAGATATCATTCCGTCATATTCAACTCACCCGCTACCCTCTCTATATATGTGATAATCTCTCTACCTTATTACTGAGAAAAGTCTCAAGAGTTACAAATATTATCTTTCCCTGTAGGGTTGTAAACAGCTCAACTTTAGTAAATTCCTTATGATTTCTCTTTCTTGATTATATTTTCATGCTTTTCTTAACTTTTTTTTTTAATAAATTTATTTAACTTTTTACATTCATTTTCACAAGATTTTGGGTTCCAAAATTTTCTCCCCATTTGTCCCCTCCCCCCTCCCTGATACACTGAATATTCTAATTACCCATATCACCAATCTGCCCTCTCTTTTATCATCCCTCCCTTCCCTTACCCCATCTTCTCTTTTGTCCTGTAGGGCCAGATAACATTCTATTCCCCATTACCTGTATTCCTTATTTCCTAGTAGCAAGAACAATACTCAACAGTTGGTCCTAAAACTTTAAGTTCTAGTTTCTCCCCTTCCCTCCCTCCACAACCATTCCCTTTGGGAAGGCAGGCAATTCAATATAGGCCATATCCGTGTAGTTTTGCAAATGACTTCCATAATAGTCATGTTGTGTAAGACTAACTATATTTCCCTCTATGCTATCCTGCTCCCCATTGTTTCGAATCTCTCTTTTGATCCTGTCCTTCGCTGAGTGTTGACTTCAGAGTGCTCCCTCCTTCCATTGCCCTCCCTTCCATCATCCCCCCCTACCCTGCTTATCTCCTTCTCCCCCAATTTCCTGTGTTGTAAAATAGGTTTTCATACCAAAATGATTGTGGATTTTATTCCTTCCTTTAGGTAAATGTGATGAGAGTAAATTTCAGGTTGTTTTTTTTTCTCCCAGCTCTCTTTTTCCCTCCATTGAGGAGAGTCCTGCCTGCCTCATCTATGAGAGATAATTTATCCCATTCCATTTCACCCTCACTCCTCCCACTCCATTTCTCTCTCACTGTTTACCTTGATTTTTTTTAAGATATGATCCCATCCTATTCAATTCACTCTGTGCTCTGTCTCTGTGTGTGCGTGCATGTGTAAATGTGTGTGTGTGTA
>JAQQSK010011602.1:0-12211 GCA_028658325.1 Potorous gilbertii
GAAAGGCAAGCAATTTGGTATAGGTTATACATGTGTGCAGTCATGAAAAACACATTTCCCTGATTTGATTATTTTTGAAAGAAGAAAACCAAATTACCAGTTTCACAGATAAGCAAGGATAAAATGAAAAAAAAAATTATTAGAAACTATTTTCTCTAGGTATTTGCCAACAAACTTGATAAATATTTGCAAAGATATGAAACACCAGATAAAGAGAACCAAAAATAGAGCATTAAAATAGCCCGATCATAGTAAGAGAAATGCAAACCATAAATGAACTTCCAAATTCAGGGAACCCCCACTCTCCCATATAGATGAAGAGCAACTATCTTCAATTTTACATCAATTATTTGAAAGAATTGGGAAAGAAAGGATGCCCATCAATTGAGGAATGGCTCAACAAGTTGTGGTATGTGATTGTGATGGAATATTACTGTCCTGTAAGAAATGATAAGCAGGTTCATTTTAGAATAACACGGAAAAACTTGCATGCAATAATGAAAAACAAAATGAGCAGAACCAAGAGAAGGTTGGATACAGTAACATTGTTATGTTACTGTAATATTGTTCTATGCAGTTTTGTTACTGTATAAAACAGTACAGTATTGTTCAATACAGTAATATTGTTCTAAGAATAGCTAAGCTATTCCAAGTATTATAAATATTCAATTCAGCTAAAAAGGACCTATGAAAGAAGATGCCATCCAACTCCGGAGAAAGAACTGATGAATAAAAGTAGGCAAAGCATGGTTTCATAGATAGATATAGATATCTGTATCAAATGGCCTTCTGTACTGTGTATGGGGGTGGAGAGAAGGGAAGCAGGGAGACATTTGAAACTCAAAGTGTAACAACCACAAAAATAGAATAGGGAAAGACGAAGTCCTACCAGAATTTCTTCTGTGAGCCAGATATGATCCTAACTACTGAAGCCAGAGACAGAAAATTCAGAGAAAGAAAATTAGAATACAGGATGTCAGAGCTGATAGAGACTATAGAATGAAGACTGTCAGAAGTGGAGGGGGTAGTAGAATATAGAGCTGATAGTAACAGAACAATTCTGAAAGCCTCTTAGAAAGCAGAACCTATCGATGCCTGCAGAGTACCTAGAAAATGGAATGTCCAAGCCAGAAAGGACCTCCACACATACAGTATCACATCTGTGTTTGACCTTTGGTCCTAGAATATGGAACCTAGGAGGAACTTTGAGTACTGAATGTCAAAGCTGGAAGGAACCTGAGAAAACAAAATGGGAAAAGTAGAAGGAACGATAGAATATAGAAATCCAGAGGTTTAGTTTGAGGTGTAGGGGTACCTTGGATAAAGTGTGTCTGGTATGTCCTGCCCACCATCTATGTGTGCGCTCTTATATTTAGAACATTCCTTTAGAATGCTGAACTAGAAGGAGCTGAGAACACTGACCATCACATTTAGGATGGTCCTAAGAAGATAGAATGTCATAGCTGAACGTATCTTAGAACACTGAATGTCAAAGCTGGAAAGGACCTCCAAATACCAAATGTCTAAGCTAGAAAGAGACCTTACAAATATAGTAGGTTTCCTGCCAAGATGACTGCCTGAATGGGAGGCACATGTCCTAGGTTCTATGTGATTACTTAAGGAAAACCCCGAAGTTTGCATAGGGAACAACACCCCCCGCCGCCCCCCCACAATGATCAAGGAGTCTAATGAGAAATGATAGTGGGTGACTTTATCCACATACAAACTGCACAAAAAGTCACATACCTCAACTTCACCCCACCATCAGCAGGTTCATGCTTTCTACCTTTGTTCTCATTTCCTTTCCAATATGCAGTGTTCGTGTCATTTATAAAAACATTTTATGCTCTTAAAAAGCAAACTCTTACTTCCTCTCTTTGAAGAATTCTAGTTGAATTTTTGGCCAAGTTGTGTTTTAATTTGAGGCTTGCATGTACCTGGTTTAGACTCTCTTCTATGAACCAAGGTAAGCTGGATGTGGTCTAACAGGAAATGGAAAGACTAAACATTGACATTTTGGTGTCAGTAAACTTAAGTAGATAGGAATGGGTTAATTTAGTTCAGGTGATTATTACATATATAACTATGGGCAAGAAATCCTTAGAACAAATGGAGTAGCCCTCACAGTCAACAAAATGGTGAAAAAAGTAGTACTGGAGTATAATCTCAAAAACGACAATGTCATCTGTTCCAAGGCAAACTGTTCAACATCACAGTAATACAAATCTATACTCCAATCACTGATTCCCAGGAGGCCAAAATCAATCAGTTCTATGAGGACCTACAACATTCTCTAGAAATAATACCCCAAAAAGATGGCATACTGTTTGGAATGCTAAAACAGGAAACCAAAAGATAATTAGAATAACAGGCAAATTTGGCCTTGGAGTACAAAATAAAGCAGGACAGAGACTAATAGAGTCTAGTCAAGATAAATGGCTGGTCATAACAAGCATTCTTTTACAATAACCCCAAAGGCAACTCTACACTTGTATATCACCAGATGGTCAATATAGAAATTATATTGATTATATATTTTGCAGCTAAAGAAAGAGTAGCTCTATGAAGTCAGTTAAAACAAGACCTGGCATAAGCTGTAGCTCAGATTACGAGCTTCTTTTTGTAAAGTTCAGATTTAAATTGAAAAAAGTAGAGAAAATCATCAGTCTATATAAGTATGACCTAAATAACCTCCCTTATTAATATGAAGTGGAAATGATGAATAAATTTAAGGTATTAGATATGGTAGAGAGAATGCCTGAAAAACTATGGACAGAGGTTCACAATATTGCACAGGAAGCAACAAGAAAAATATATTCCAAAGAAAAAGAAGAACAAAAAAGCAAAATGGCTGCCTGATGAGGCTTTGCAAAACTGAGAAACAGAAAGTGAAAAGGAAAGATATACTCAAATGAATGCAGAATTCCAGAAAATAACATGGAGTTAGAGACCAAATTTCCAACATTTACTGGATTGTGGATAAAGCAAAGAAGTTTCAGAAAAAAATTTACTTCTACTTTATTGACCTCACTAAAACCTTTGATTGTATGTATCACAACAAAATGTGGCAAATTCTCAAAGAGATGGGAGTACCAGGTTATCTCCAGAGGAACCTGTGTGGGGGACAAGAAGCAACAGTTAGAACTGAATATGGAAAAACTGATTGGTTTAAGATTGAGAAAGTAATACAACAAGGCTGTATATTGTCATCTTACTTATTTAACTAATATGCAAAGTATATCATATTAAATACCATGCTGGATGACTCAAAAACTGAAATTATGGTAACCAGGCGAAATATCAACAATCTCAGATATGCAAATGATACCTCTCTGATGGCAGAAAATGAGGAAGAATTAAGAAGCCTCTTGATAAGGATAAAAGAGGAGAATGTAAAAGTTGGCTTAATGTTTAACATCAAAAAAAACCAAAACAAAACTAAGATCTTAGCAATTGATCCCATCACTTCCTGGCAAATAGAAGGAGAAGAAATGGAAGCAGTGTTGAATTTTATATACTTCGGTTCAAAGATCACTGCAGATGACAGCTGCAGCCATGGAATTAAAAGATACTTGCTCCTTGAAAAGAAAGTTGTGACTATTCTGGACAGTATGCTTGAAAGAAGAAATATCATCTTACCAATAAAGGTCCATGTAAGTCAAAGCTAGGTTTGTTTTCAGTAGCAATGTATGATTGTGAGAGTTGGACTATAAAGAAAGCCAAGGAGCAATACACAATGCTTTCAAGTTGTGATGCTGGAAAAAGGCTTTTGAGAGTCTCTTGGATAGCAAGGAGATCAAATCAGTTAATACTTAAAGAAATTAATTCAGTCTACACAATGAAAGGTCAAATACTGAAGTTGAAATTTAGACACTTTGGCCACATAATAAGAAGATGGGAATCATTGGAAAAGACTGATCTTGTTAAAGACTGAAGCCCAAAGGAGAAAGGGATAGCAGAGGATGAGTTGAACAGTATCAGAAACAATGAACATGAACTTGGACAGACTTTGAGAGATAATAGAAAGGCCTAGTGTGCTGTTGTCTATAGGGTCATGAAGAGTCAGACAAGACTGAATGACTGAACAACTTCTTCTAGGCTTATGTCTTGAGTGTCTCTGTCACCATAATAGCTTTTGATGATGGTCAGATTACTTTGGTTTCCTCATTCTTTCATACAACCTTCTACCTGGTTTTGGACTTTATCTTATGACAAGGCTCTATACTTTGGGAGGGAATGTCTGAGATGGTCTTGCTACTGCTTTCTTGAGATAGTTAGTGTTGTTATTCTAGGATCTCAGGCACATCTTCTCAGCATAAGGACCTGTGAGCTTTCAGTGCTCCCAAAGTGATCTGATTAAAGACAAAATCTGATATCTGGTCTATTCTGAACTCTTCAGGCTCCTGAGCTGGGTTTTGGTCTGGGTAACACTCAGGTGTGCTCTCCCTGTGTGGGTTTCTAGGATACTACTGCTGAACTCAGCCACTATCAGCATGCTGGAACATTCTGCTGGCTCAGAGACAGAACTGTAGACTCCACTCTGGTCTGAGATTCCTGTCAGTGTTGTTCCTTAGCAATCTTCAGACTGGGCTGGAGGCTGGAACTGAGACCCCACATTGCTCCTGGAAGTCTCAGTTGCTACATACTTCTCAACTTTCTCCTTGCTCATTGCACAGCATAGGGTCACTGACACCTCCTCACCCTGGAACAATCCCACTAGGGCCAGATTCTGTCCTCAGTATGCCCTGGATCTGTAACTTGGAAGTACATGATTAGCAACAGACCTGCCAGTTGGTACCTATTCCTCTCCCTTTCACAAGGTTCAGCCCTTCTCTGCTGTATCTGGGACTTCTTCCTACCCTGGTACAAAACTTCTACTTGAGCGGAAAAGCTCACAGTGGTTGTTCCTGGTCTGATCCTGACCCTAGTATCCACAGATGTCTCTGTCTGTCTGTCTCTGACAACCTGTGCTGGGAAGTGATGCATTAAGAATTTTTTCTTGGATTTCTCAATCAGGATTTGGTCTGGTGAGTTTTCTGGATCTGTGAATGAATTGTGGTTTCTCCTCCTACTCCACCATCTTTACTCTGCTTCTTCTGTCTCTCTCTGTCTCTGTTTAAAGCAAGCGGTAGAAAATGGACATAGGTGGTTTCATGTTGAATCTTTTTTGTGTATCATATTCTGTGTATGGAAATGCTTTTTTGTATGTGCTTATCTTCCACATGAAGACAAAATAAAACAGAAGAACATGGTATATCAGTTCTAAGATACTTTAGAACGCAGCATTTAAAGCTGGGAAGGAAAATAGAACCATCGTGGGCATGGAGTAGAGGCCGAATATGACATTACTCCTGAGCACACTTGGCCCACAGTCTATGGACAGCAATACTTGCAACCAGAATGCTGGAAGGGAGGACCAACTTCAGAAGAGAGAACTCAGAATGTCTGTTCAGGGAGGGGGGCAACTTAGGGATCCTGGAGGGCAAAACTTATTTACTCATTTTATGGAGTAGAGAACTGAGGTTGAGGGAAGAGAAGGAACTTGCCCAAAGTCACAGAAGCTTGTCAGAGGCAGGATTAGAACCCAAGTCCTTTGACTCCAGAGGATCAGGCAGAGAACCAAGGTGAGGGAAGGGAAGAAGCACTGAAGAAGGTTGCAGCCAAGTACTTTACAAATATTGTCTCATGTGATCCTCACAACACCCCTGCAAGGTAGGTGCTATTGTTATCCTCATTTTACAGTTGGGGAAACTGAGGCAGCCAGAGGTTAAGTGACTTGCCCAGGCTTACAAAACTAATACATGTCTGAGGCTGGATTTTAACTCAGGTCTTCTGACTTCAGGTCTAGCCCTCCCTCTGCTGGACTTCCTAGTCTTTTCACCGGACAAGGCTGCCTCCTATGCATAAGGCAGAAGAAGACAGCAAAGGGCAAGAAACAGCTAATCAAGATGATGATAAGATCAGCTCACACAACTCTCTAGCACTGGAGGATTTACAAATGTAAACAAAAACTTTGTCCCCATTTTACAGAGGAGGAGATGGAGTCAGCAGAGACTGAGGTTTAAGGTCCAGCTCAAATACAAACTGTGTTCCTTGCATGAGGAGAGAAATAAGTTGCTCACATGTATATAGTCCTTTAAAGTATGCAAATGGCTCTACAGACCCTGTCTCACTGGGACCTCACAGAAACCCACCAAGCTAACTGCAATTGTATCATTAGCTCCATCTTATAAGTAGCCCAGAGAGGTCAAGGGACTTTACATGGTCATTCACCTTTCTCCTTACCTCAGAGCCAGTGTATTTTCTGATTTCCCACACAGGCTCTCGAATACCAAAGCTTGACAACGTGATGTCTCAATAGTGACAGGCCCCCTAAAGTTCACAAGGAGCTGAGCATGGTAACAAAATGAAAGGATTGTGAAAAAATCAAGATACTTTTAGTATCTTTAAAGATATTTACTATGGAGAAAAGAAGAACAATTAAGGCCAAGACCCCAGCGCAGGGGGTCCCATGAATAGGAGACTGATAATTAATGAAAGTTGCAGAGGTTACTTCTTAACTTTGATTCCACTTTCTTGGCCCAGGAATGTGGACTCTGGTCAGAGAAGTACAGGGCAAAAATGGTCCTTAAGGGGCAGCAAAGACAGTAAAGGTAGAAGATGGTAAGAAAGTGGCCAGCTGCTCTTGATGAAATCAGATCACTTGGCCCAGGTGAACTCCATCTCACAATTAGGGGGAGCACAGGCAAGTGTGAGCTGCTGTCAGAGGGGAGGGGTGTGGTGGGCTGTGATGAGGGAGATGCCTGGGAGGGAAGAAGAGCTTTGAGGTCAGGGTGGGAGGGATCCACAGTGGTCAGATATTCTCCTGGGAAAATATCAACCCTGGGTGCTGAAAGAACTGGCAGTTGTGATGGCTGAACAGCCTAGTGTCAGTGACATTTGAAAGGTCATGGACACCAGGAGAGGTACCCCAGGCCTGAAGAACACCAAAGGTCCTCCTGATTTTCCCATAATGGGAGAGAATAGCTTCTGCAAAGTAAGCCGCTGAGTGTGACTTTGACTGCTGACAAAATTCTAGACCAGATGATGAGAGGGATGACTGTGTAAGGCATTGGTCTGAGTCAAATTTCAGCCCAAATGCTCAGAAAGGGCCCATGTGGGACAGTGACAGCTGATGTTTAAAAGGCAGACCTCTCTGTTCGCACCTGACTGAGCCTGTGCTGTAGGAAACTGAGGGCAGGGGCAGCTGGGGAGCCTGAGAATTAGGAAGCTTTTTCAGGAGAGGCCTGGGAATACTCATAGGCCCCAGTATATTGCAAGTCTCCATGGTGAGCATCATACAGGGCCCTGGAGCACCTGAGTGAGCCCAGGGTACTTGTTAGGATAACAATAGGGATAGGGTGTGGATATGTGATTGAAGAGGGAAAATCCCTCTCTCAAATGTGATTGACAACTTCTCAGCAACTTTATACTCTTAGAGACTTGCCTAGAGCGCTGGGAGTTTCAGCGGCTTGTCCATACAGATAGGGTGTGGCAGAGTTGAGGGATTAGGCTCCAAGACTGCCTCCCAGGTCATTCATCCCTGCCCTGAGGAGCTGGTGAAGGCAATGAACGTTCTCTTCTAGCTGAATGAGAGGTGGCCATCTCCCCCAAGTTAGCAGTGTTCTGTATCTCTGAAATGACTTTGTCTTATCTGACATTCCCTGGTCTGTGTTCTTGGAGTATGTCTGTGGTAGACCAGTAAGCTCTCTGAGGGGGTGCTTAGGGTGTGGGATATTTATATCCCTAGTGCTTCACATATAGCAAATGCTTCATGCAAGTTTATTAATTGGAATGGACTGCAGTTAGTAGGTCAGAGCCAAGAGCGTTTTATTAGTGGAAATGTTGATAAACAAGGTACCTTGCCATCCTCCCTGCTGTTGCTGCTAACAACTCTTGGGTTTCTCGTTTCCACCTACTAGATTGTGAGCTCCTTGAGAGTGGGAATTCTCTCTCTTTTCTATTTGTAGGTAAATCACTTAGCACGGTGCTTAACATTTTTTTTCACTTACCCAGTCACTGAAGACAGGAGTTTAGGTTTAAGGTCAGCAGGGAATAGGGCTGGGGGTAAGGTCATAGTGCTAGTGCCACAAGTGCAGTTGTGAGGAGAATCCAATTAACATCCCCCTGCCCTTGAAGAGGAGGAGCCTGGAAAGTTAAATGTGACAGTGATGAGAAAACCTGGAAGCCATCTTGAAAAAAAGACTAGACCATCCTCAATGACTCTCTAAACCAGGTATTAGAAATGCTGCTGCACCTGTTTTAAGATTATTATCGATAATCAAAACAGCTAGTATCTATATAGATCTCTTGAAGATTCAAAGTACTTTGAAAATGTTATATAATTGATCCTTACCATATTCCTGACAAGAAGGTGATGTTGTTAACCACATTTCACAGAAGAGGAAGCTGAGGATGAAAAGGTTTCAGTGTTTGCCCTTGATCAGGCAGTCAGTCAACAGACACTTATAATTAAACACTTGCCATGTGTCAGTCACTGTGCTAAGCCCTAAGGATACAAAGAAAATGGGAAAAGAGAGTTCCTGCCCTCAGGTACTCACATTGAAGTGGGGAAGAAAACAGGCAAATTGCTAGCTACATCCATACAAAATTATAGACTTTGTACGAAAATGGAAGGGGATCACAGAGGAAAGGGGATCACAGAGAGGAGGGGATCATGGGGGAAGACACTAACAGTGGAGGGTGAAAGGCAAACTGAAACAAAGGTGAGGTTTGAGCAGAGTCTTGAGGGAAACCAGGAGGTGGGGATGAGGAAGAACATTCCAGCTACAGAGAACATCCACTGAAAAGGCATGAAGTCATAAGATGGGTATATGGGGGGCAGGAAGCTTCCAGGCCACTGGAAAGATAGGAAGAAGTCAGGTTGTGAAGAGTTTTAATGATGAACAGAAGATTTTTCTATTTCCTTCTGGAAATGATAGGGAGTCACTGGAGTGTACTGAGTAGAGGTGTGACATGTCAAGAACTGAACTTTAGGAAAATCCCTTTGGGAACTGAGGGGAGGATGGATTGGAGGGGGTAACTACCCGACAAAGCAACCAAATGACTACTGCAACAGTCCAGGTGTGAGGTGATAAGAGCCTGCACCACCATGGCAGCTGGGCATGTAGAGAAATATAAGTATGCAAGAGATGTAAATGTAGAATGAATAGGACTCAGCAACACATTGGACTGTGGGGGGCAACTGAGTGAGTATTTTCTTTCCTCAGAATCTTTAGCATTTTTTCCAAAGCTCCTAATCTGAAATCAGTGGAACCCACAAGGAGCAGGCACATTATTAAAAATCATACCCTGTGCTCATTCCTCCACCTTCCACCCTCCATTCCTCACCTCAGAGGTGAGTGAACTAGTATGGTGGAAAGATGCAGGGAGTGAGAGGTGGGCTCCCAAATAGACAGTGGCTCTGGCATAGGTAACCCTCTGAAGATAATGAGAGAAGATGTGCACATAAGTGGGACAAAAAACTTGACCATCAGTGATACATGAGGAGTGGGGTGAAGGGGAAGGCAAAAACCATGAGCCCAGTTTACATCTCTTTCTCTGCTTCTGTCTCCTTTTATGTGACACAGACTACACCTGACTTCAGATAAGAACATCCCAGTTGCTGTCATCTGCCTCCTGCTCTTCCTCCCAATGGATGACTTGTTTTACCTGATTTATGATCTGTCCAACTGGCTCACCACTGGTAAGCCCCACTCACCTTACTATGAAGATGATATTCAGGTTTATGATACTTCTGGGTCAACCCTGGTCTGATTTCTCCAGGGTGCTCTATCACAAAACTAGAATATGCTCATGAGACTGGTCACCTCTGCCATGAAATTCATGGCCAGTTGATTGTTCTGCTCAGCCCCAGGAGTATTAGATGGAAAAATCCAAGACTTTCCACTTAACTCCTCAGTATTCACCCCTCAACCAAGAGCAGGTTTTAGCCTCCAGTTATGAATCTCGAGTCAGGAGTCCAACCCATCAAATGTCAGCCCATGAGGCAACTGATCTGGGATGGAGTGAGGAGTTTGGATACAATCAGTAGATAGCTGAAAGACAATGAATGCACCACTTTTACATTCAGCTTTCCAAATGGCATCTTGGAAGTGTTTAGCCATGTCAGGGTCCATTGTGTTCCCTGACCCTCACTCAGGCCTCCTCCATAGCTTGGGCGAAAATAAGGGTCAGAACTGAAACATCATCCTTGTGCAACAAATTACTCCCATCTCTGTAGATGTTCAATCATAGACTTCCCGAATGGAGAGGCAGTTCCGCTAACAGCATGGGCATTCTCTTCTCCAGACACTAGTATTTAAATAGGTTCTCTTTCCTACCATGTACCTAATAGAACCAGGTAAATATGTAATAGCATACCCTCTCACTATGTCCTCTTGTCCCTAACAAGGATACTAGGGAGGCCAGGCCATTTACCATATGCAAGGATCCCCTGAATCCTGAATATCTTGACTACACAGGTTCTGTAGGGACAACATTTCAAGGGATATTGAAGACATTGAGTTCCATAGATTTGTCAGGATCTTCTTACCTTAAGGGTTTATGAGGTAGAATACATGATCTGCAACTTTTCAGCCACCATAACCGATGGAATGGATAAGGCCCTCACTGCCTAGGAGAGAAAAAAAGGCCATAGCTCCCTGGTATTGATAAATTAAATTACTGCATTACCCTGCGTTATCTGCCAGCTAGTGAAAAAGGTGTCTGTAACCCTGAACAATGCCTCTTTTTACTTTTTTCCAGTGAAGAAGTAGAACAATCTCTCAAGGAAATAACAGAACAGGCTCTGTCAAGGAGACAGAGCGATGGTATTTATTCTGGTAGTCTGAGCTAAGCTCTTGGGGAGGGTGGCTCTGAGGTCTTCTACAATCAGCCACCACAATCCTCATCCTAATGCCATTATATTAATACTGCTCCAATGTGCCCTGAGATGTAACCAATGGATCCCACCTCAACCACTTGATATGTGATTGGTGGAAGTTGAGTTTCCAAGATGGTAAGGATTATGGTGAGCTAGGCCAGGATACTGAGACTGTGACTGTGGATTGAATAGCCACAGAAGTCTATATCTCCACTCCCCTAGGCTTGGCTGCTGTTTGTTACATAGCACTGGTGTGTTAAAGGCTTAACTCCTCCCAATTCTAATAAAAACAGGCCACTGAAACTCTCTTATAAATTTGCCAGTGAGGCACAGTTACAATTTTGTCTTTCTCATCCTGAGAATTTGGTTGAATTTCGGGACCTCTCTTTTACTACAGGTCCTTATTCTCATGAGAATAATACCTGAGTAAATTGATATTTATTTGGCCATATCTTTTATGCTGTACTAATCATGAATGCAATGTGCATTCAAAATCGATTCTAATTTTGCATGACATAAGCTGCCACCTCCCGTTTTGGCCATTAGCTCTCATGATTCTCACTCTCCTTTGGTTGCCAAGTTTTGTCATTATTACCTCTTCAAAGTATTTTGCATCCATCCCTTCTCTCCATCCACACAATCTCATCACTTCTCATCTGAACTATTGCAATAACCTACTAATTTGACTCCTTATATCGTTTCCCTCCTCTCTACTCTATCATCAACTCAGCTGCCAAAAGGATATTCCTAAAGCACTGATCAATAAACTAAACCTCTTCAGTGAATTCTAGGGGCCTCAGGTACATCAAGAATCAAATAGACTTGTCTATGTCTTGTAAAACCCTTTAAACCATAACTACATCCTACCTTTTTATCTTTATTATATAATATTTCCCTTTGTGTGCTCTACTGTTCAGTCAAATTGACCTACCTGTTGTTCCTTACAACAAAGAAATATCATTATAGGACACTTCATTTCCCATCTATTGTTGCTGTTCAGGCATGTAGCAAAGATACTGAAGTGGTTTTCCATTTCTTTCTCCAGCTCAATTTGCAGATGAGGAACTGAGGCAAACAGGGTTAAGTAATTTATTCAAGGTCACACAGCCTCAGTATGTGCTCTGGTGGGTCCTGACCACAAGTCTTTTTGGCTCTGAAGCTAGCAAGCATTCTATTCACTAATTCATATTGCTATTGTTGTTTTTCAGTCATTTCAGTTGTGTCTGACTCTTTGTGACCCGATTTGGGGTTTTCTTGTCAGAGATGATGGAGTGGTTTGCCATTTTC
>JAQQSK010011604.1:0-12209 GCA_028658325.1 Potorous gilbertii
GAAAAAATATTGCAAGCAGCTAGAAAGAAACAATTCAAGTGTTGTGGAAATACAATCAGGATAACACAAGATCTAGCAGCTTCTACATTAAGGAACAGAAGGGCATGAAATATGATATTCCAGAAGTCAAAGGAACTAGGACTAAAACCAAGAATCACCTACCCAACAAAACTGAGTATAATACTTGAGGGGAAAAATGCTCTTTCAATGAAATAGAGGATGTTAAAGCATTCTTGATGAAAAGACCAGAGCTGAAAAGAAAATTTGACCTTCAAACACAAGAATCAAGAGAAGTATGAAAAGATAAACAGCAAAGAGAAATCATGAGGGACTTACTAAAGTTGAATTATTTACATTTCTACGTGGAAAGACAACATTTGTAACTTTTGAAATCTTTTTTTTCAGTGTCTGGGTAGTTGGTGGGATTACACACACACACTCACATACACTCACACACATACACACACACAGAGACAGAGAGCACAGGGTGAATAGAATAGGATGGGATCATATCTTAAAAAAATATATAATTAAATGGTGAGAGAGAAATATATTGGGAAGAGAAAGGGAGAAATGGAATAGGGCAAATTGTCTCCCATAAAATAGGCAAATAAAAGACTTTTCAGAGCAGGGACAAAGTGGAGAGGTGAGAGAAAGAACATGAAGCTCACTCTCATCACATTTGACTAAAGAAGGAATAAAATGCACACTCATTTTGGTATGAAAACCTATCTTACAACACAGGAAAGTGGGGGAGAAGGGGATAAGCCAGGTGGGAGGGATGATGGAAGGGAGGACAATGGAAGGAGGGAGCAATTAGAAGTCAATACTCTTGGGGAGAGATAGGATCAAAAGAAAGAATGGAGTAAATGGGGGACAGGACAGGATGGTGGGAAATATAGTTAGTCTTGCACAACACAGCTACTATGGAAGTCATATGCAAAACTATACAGATATGGTATATATTTAATTGCTTGCCTTCCCAGTGGGGATGGGTGGGGAGGGAGGGAAGAAGAGAAATTGGAACTCAAAGTTTCAGGAATAACTGTTGAGTTTTGTTCTTGCATACAACTAGGAAATAAGAAATACAGGTAATGAGGTATAGAAATTTATCTTGCCCTACAGGACAAAAGAGAAGATGGGGATAAGAGAATTGAGGGATGTTAGAAGGGAGGGCAGATTGATTATAGGGGTAATTAGAATACTTGATGTTTTGCGGTGGGGGAGGGGAGAAATGGGGAGAAAATTTGGAACTCAAAATTTTGTGGAAATGAATGTTGAAAACTTAAATAAATAAATTGTTTTAAAAAATAGACTAACCCAAATGGCAAAAGAGGTTCCAAAAGTTAATGAGGACAAAAATGCTTTAAAAAACAGAATTGACCAAATGGAAGTGGATGTCCAAAAGCTCACTAAAGAAAATAATTCCTTCAAAATTTGAATGGAGGAAAAGGGAGCTAATGACTTTATCAGAACCAAGAAATTTTAAAACAGAACCAAAATAATTTGAATCACATTAAAACCACTGACCTAAAAAACAGATCCAGGAGAGACCATTTAAAAATTATTGGAATACCTGAAAGCCATTAGCAAAAATGTTCCCAGACATCATCTTTCAAGAAATTATCAAGGAAAACTGCCCTGATGTGCTAAAACCATTGGGTAAAATAGAAATGGAGAGAATTCACTGATAACCTCCTGAAAGAGATCCCAAAAGGAAAACTCTTAGGAATATTGTAGCCAAATTTCAGAGCTCCCAGGTAAGGAGAAAATATTGCAAGCAGCCAGAAAGAAACAATTCAACTATTGTGAAAATACAATCAGGATAACACAAGATCTAGCAGCTTCTATATTAAGGGATTGAAAGGTTTAAAATATGATATTCTACAGGTCAGAGGAACTAGGATTAAAACCAAGATTCATCTGCTCAACAAAACTGAGTATAATACTTCAGGGAAATAAATGGATATTCAATGAAATACAGGATTTTCAAGTTCTTGATAAAAATACCAGAGTTGAATAGAAAATCTGACTTTCAAACACAAGAATCAAGAGAAGTGTGAAAAGGTAAACAGGAAAGGTAAATCATAAGGGACTTACTAAAGTTGAACTGTTTACATTCTTACATGAAAAGCTGATATTTGTAAGTCATGAGACCTTTCTCAGTATTAGAGTTGTTGGAGGTGATAGACAGACAGATTGATAGATAATATCACTCTACAGTGACAGATAGAGTGACAGAGTGAAAGCGTACACAGGGTATGTTCAATCTGAAGGGGTGAGAGAGGAATATATTGGGAGGAGAAAGGAAGAAATAGAATGGGGTAAATTATCTCATATAAAAGAAGCAAGAAAGAGGTTTCATAATGGATGGGAAGAGTGAAGAGATAAGAAGGAAAGAGCGAACCTTATTCTCATTGGATTTGGTCTAAGGAGGGAATAACACACACTCAGTTGGGTATCTTATCCTACAGGAAAGTGAGGGTTAGGGATGAGAGTGGGGAATGACAGAAAGGAGGGCAGATTGGGGGAAGGCATAGTCTGAAGCAAACACTTTTGAAAAAGGACAGGGTCAAAGGAGAAAATAAAGTAAGTGGGGGGCTGGATAGCATAAAGGGAAATATAGTTAGTCTTTCCCTACATGAATACTACAACATGACTATAATGGGAGTGTTTTGCATAACCACATGTATTACCTATATTGAATTGCTTACCTTCTCAATGAGGGTAGGTGGGGAGGAAAGAAAGGAGAGAATTTAGAACTCAAAGTTTTAAAAACAAATGTTAAAAAAAAATTGTTATTACATACAACTGGGAAATAAGATATACAGACAATGAGATATAGAAATTTATCTTACCCTACAAGAAAGTAAGGGGGATGGGGAAAAGGTGGGGGAGAAAATCTGAAACTCAAAATCTTGTGGAAATGAATTCTGAAAATTAAGAATTAATTAATTTTTACAAAAGGAAAAGAAAAATAACGTGCATGCACACACACACACACACACACACACACACACACACACACATACACACACACAGACATAAACAGCTCTGTCCACCATCATGATTTGGATCTAACCTCTCTTTTCCAATTGATCTCATTTTTACTCCTCATATACTTTATATTCCATCCAAACTGTCCTACTTGCTACTCAATATTCATAGCATTTGATTTCCTATTCCAATGACCAGTAAGTGCTCCCTGCAATGTTCAACTCAAGAACAAATTCTTCCATAAGGGTTTTCCTGACTTCCCAGTTGTTACTGTCCTTGATTTCTGAAATTACTTTTTATATATTTTGTATTTATATGTACATAATTTTACTTATTTGCAATTTATAATATTATAATTCATCATAATGTATTTATTTATACATTCATTTTTTCCCTCTCCACCCAGTAAAATGTCAGTGACTTTAGGGTAGGGTTTTTGTCTTTGTACCCACAGAAACTGATACCTAGTGCAGTGCCTTAAATGTCTTATTAAATGCGTGTTGATTCATTGAATGAATAGTTTTCATCTTCCAAAATTGCTAGTCTCCATACACCACATTTTCAGTTGACCAGACCAGAAATGATTCAGTGTCTCGTCTTTTATGTATCCATGTAAATACAAAGTCTTAGTGTGGTTTTGAGCTTTGATAGCTTGAAAGGTCTTAGTGACCTCCACATATGTACTCATCATATAGTTCCCCCTGCATGTCCCTACATATACATTCCCTAGTTATATATGTTTTTTATTTTTGCACTTCACTTTGTTTTGAATGAGAGAGGAATGTGCAGGTCACCTCAATTCTCCTCCAGAGCCTCCGAATCCAATGACCAGATAATTATCAATATATCACTGCCAGCTAGGTGGTGCAGTGGATAGAGCACCAGTGCAGGAGTTAGGAGGACCTGAGTTTAAATCTCACCTCAGACACTTGACACTCACTAGTTGTGTGACCTTGGGCAAGTCACTTAACCCCAATTGCCTCATCCTGAGTCATCTCCAGTCATCCTGATGAATATCTGGTCACTGGATTCAGATGGCTCTGGCAGGGAAGTGAGGTTGGTGATCTGCGCAGCCCTCCCTCACTCAAAACAAAGTCAAGTGCCAGTCATGTCATTATTTCTCTGATAGCATGGTCTTCTTCGGCAACCAAGGACAAACACACATGTATTTTATATTTTTGCCTACCATATATATTCTCTGATCATTTGTGGGTTTTGCATTTGTGCCCTTCCTCTCTCATTGTAAGTGTAACTCATGTGTGTGTGTGTGTGTGTGTGTGTGTGTGTGTGTGTACGTAAACTCAAATATTATTGTCCCTTTGTTTTGCTATGACTAAAATTGTTTTATTTTAAGCTTAATGTGTCACTTGGCTAGCTATTAAAATATACGCATTGATCAGGATGGGGGCTTAGCTAATGTTTTAAGCCCACCATAACCTAGAATACTTCAAATGTGGGTTGGATGTCTGGGAGACTATGTGTTATGAGGGGTGGATAAAGTATTACATATTTTAAAACCAGTCTATGGAAGTCTGAGAATTTCCTGTGGAGATATATTTGTGGAATCCTTTTTTTGCTATGAGTTTGCACTTGTCCTATACCTTCTTTACTTTGCATATCTGACTTCCTTTCTTTTGTGAGTCCTTGACCCAAGTATGTCAAGATAAAACAATTTAAATGTCAGTTTATTGACTAGATAACTAATGCTACTTAATAATTAAAGGAAACCTTCAGTTTAATCTTCTTGATCAAGCATCAAAATAGAACTAAATGAACATTAGGAGAAAAATAAAGCCAAAAGCCACAGGCCTAATGAGAGGCAGAAAAGTCAAAGATTAAGAAATACGTAATTTACAAGGGAGCATTTCAATATCTGGTTGATATTGATATTCCTTTTAATTTTCAAGCCATCACTGGTCACTGTCCCTATTTCCTTCCTTCTGCCCTCACATAGTCACTATGAAAGTCTGAAGCAAGTCAAAAAATTCTTTTATTTACTTCTATCCTTGAAGTTGTTAGTTTGGATCCTGAGTAGGCCTCTTCAGTATCTATTTTCTTTTCTACACTAATTTATTCCTATAATTTTAAGGAGTGGTATTGGAACATGACATCATCTACTGGAGAGTGAGAGCATAGAATTAAACAAGATAAACTAGATCACATTAACCAGAACTAAAGTTAGCCTGAACTGGCAAAAAAATGAATAACAGGATTCTGGCATGTGTATGTCTGTGTGTGTGTGAATGTATGCATGTGTGGGTGTTTTGTTTTGCTTTACAAATATGGTCATATGGTTGAGGTTTGGGGTGCTGTACCCCAAAATACCAACATACTGGGTCCTGCTTGAATGAATTCAACACAAGCCTTCTTAAAACCACAGAAAAACGAAGTTTATTAAAGATTCGCCATACTGGGTTGGCTCTTACGGAGCCTAAGCATTTATAACACTTGTATTCACAAGTGGGTCAGATAGAATCTCAGAGTCTGAGCTGGATTGAATCTTCATGGAGTGCCTTCATGGAGGTGAGGTGGAACTTTAGACAGAAAAAGACTGAGGGAAGAATCCAGGTGTCACCAAGTAGTCTGGGGTCCTAGGGATGATCTAGATAGATCAAACCCAGGGAGAATCCTGGTGGGAGTGGCTGATAATAGGATCAAAGGGAGGAATATCAAAAGAATCCTAAACAGAAGATGGGGAGTTTCTTACAAATGGTAGGACTTTAGCAGAGACTCACAGGAAGATAAAGAATCTGGAGGGGAGAGAAACAGCCAGGAAAATGCTCAGTTGGGAGATAAAACATTCTGGGAGAGAAACAGTTTTATCTCAAATCTTACCTAATCTTAGCCATTAAATGGGTGTTGCCCCAGACAAACTGAGACCTGGGAAAGAGTTAATTTCAAAAGGCCAAAGTAACCCACTGCATCCTGGGCCATCACCACTGGACCTCTATGCCTCGGCAGGAGTGAGTCTAACAACTTCACAGTTCTGCCTCTCTTCAGTCCAATTTACAGGCAAGTCCAGCTATCACCCTCAGGACATCATTGGTCCTTTTACAGAATGAAGGACAAATTACAACAAGGAGGTCAGTGTTATTGGACAGGGGAGTACATGAAGTAAAACAAGGTTTAAGAAGATTGCAAAGGTAAAATAGGCCCAGTTAGTGAAACTTTTTAAAAGTCAAACAGATAATTTCATATTTTATCTTGGAGGGAACTGTTGAAATTTACTGAATTGGGAGGGGGAGGGAGGGAACATGGTTAAATATATACTTTAAGAAGCTCGATTCACAGCTGGGTAGACCACAGACTAAAGTGGGGAGGGACTTGAAGGGCGAGTACTTGGATTCAAATTCCCCCCAGGATTCTTATTCCCTTAAGCAAGTTACTAAACCTCCATAGTCTTCAGCTTTCTCATCTGTCAAATGAAGGGATTAAATTATATTTCTGTGGTCCCTGGTAGTTCTAGACCTAAGATCCTTTGATCTATTAAATTAAGATAATAGTATTAGTACCTTCCTCATAGCATTTTGGTTGATATTGTTTCGTAAGATTCAAATGTAAATCACTTCATAATCTTTCAGGTGCAAAATAAGTATGAGTTGATAATTGTTCAGAAAGCAAACTTGATAAGTAAAAAATCTAATCCTGAAATTTATTGAAATATTACAAACATTAAAATAACCCCTGTCAACCTTTTTTCTGTCAAAGGCAAGAAATTGCCACCACTCCAAGCTAGTGTCTCAGTTTTGCTCCCCTAATTTGGTTTAGCCTAGAAAATATTCATGTTATTTTGTAAGTTATTTTATGTGGCAGAAATTATAAATATAACAAAAAAACTTGAAGCTTTTGGAGATGATCCAGAAGATAGAGAAAATGTGGGTTTAGGAAGTCAGTCATTTTAGGGAGCCTTCTCTTCTATCCCAAGAAATTCCCCAGGACACTTCTTCCTGGACAAGAAATAAAAAGTGTTTTCTTCTAATAAGATTCTATTGCCTGTCAAAGGCATGAACATACAGAAATCAGATGAGCACTGACCTTCAAACAAGCCCCCTGTCTCCCTTCATCCTGTCCAGAAAATGACACAATAAACCTGAGACTGTTCAAACCTTCGAAAAGATTACCAACCATGCCCTCTGGGTACTAATCAATAAACTCTCAGTTAAAGCCAGATATATCTATGATGGAAAAAAATGTCAATGTTAATCCAAGTCACTTGGAGTTTGGGAGTGGAATCCAGACAAATTTAATATGAGCTGGACCTGGGGATGTTCTGTGTGCATTTCTCACAAACAATAATGAACATATAATCTTAGAAGAGTATACAAGTGATCTATGGAGAATGGTATTTCTTCACTCTCTCTTCTTAAGGAAAGTGTTACTTCTTTGTATTTGTAGATATCAGTCAAATTAACTGACCAGTGGTAAAGTTTTGGCTTAGTAATAACGAAGTCTAGGGGCTCTTTGTTTCATTTTCCACCATAAACAATATTCAGTCCACTTAGAGAGGGAGGTATCAAAGTCTAAACTGTTCCTAAACTGATATTTACCTACCTAATTAAAGTCATCTGGATTTTAGTACTTGTACCCTATTCTAATAGGGTACTTGAACTTTTAACAGTGTTATTTTTGTATTGACACTGACAGAATCCTAGCTAATCATGAGAATAAAGGTCCTAATTAAGAGGAATTAGCCGTAATTACATTTTTATTTAGAAGTAGGAGGCTGAATGTTTGTGGGGTGTTCAAGAAGGACTAACACCTCTGCTGTGAGGGCTTACTGAGTCCTTTTCAGCCACTGCTCACCCATCTTTGGTGTCCACTTGTCACCCAACACTCAGCTGTGGCTCAAAGAAGTTGTAGCATGCAGCAGCCACATCCCAGGAAACTGTCTTGGCAGAGGGGCTAAATCAGATGGGAAGTAATTGACAGGCTTCACACAAATTGGTGAATTAGGGGATGACTAGTATGTGAAGACTTCTCCTGGTGGAATGGGTGGATGAGAACAATTTGTTCCAGCAGCCACCAAGAGAGCTGAAGCAAGTGTTGGAGCACTTAGAGCTTGGTAAAACATCAAAGAAGCCCAAGTCATCCACAGCATCCTTGCCTGTAGCCAGTCATCCTAACTTTAATCTTGCCACTAGACTTTAAAGCCTGGAAGAGAGAGTGAGACTGATGATTTTGTGCAACTCTGCCTCACTTTAACTCAATTCACATACAAGTCAAAACATCACTCATTCATATCATTGGTTTTCTTTGAAAAGGAAGGTTAAACAACAACAAGAATATAGAACTGAACAAACAAAAGGATATGGATGGAATGGAATACTTTTGTGTAGCAAGAAATGAAGAGGCCATTTCATAGAAACCTGGAAAGATTTGTGTAAAGTAATGCAGAGGAAAGCAAGCAGATCCAGAAAAATTGTTTATTCTATAATATCGATATTGTAAAGACAAATGTTTCTGAAAGAACTCTGGTTAACTCTTACATTGTATCAGGGAGTAGGGAGACAGAGAAGGGGAGAGAGAGACAGAGAGAGAGAATCATCCACAGAAGTAGACAGACAGACTCACACATACACATACACACACACCTACTGGAGCAGATATGGAAGCAACTGTGGCAACAACAGAGGCTACTGCACTCTGGATAAGATGGGAAAAGTCACACACAGAGAAACTACTGGAAAGAAAAAAGCACACTTGGCATTAATAAGGGTGAAATCAGTGGGCACGAGATGTAAAACAGCTAATGATTGACTCTTTTGAGAAGATCCCAACAAGGCTTGGATAGCAGCCTCTCAAATGGTTATGATTTCAGGATTCTTTATTGCTCAGTATTCCCTTTTCTGGATGGGAATAAAATTGTCTCCTCCATGCCTGGTTTGTAATTGTTCCCTGGGTATCTTTTTTCAATTCTCCACCCTGCTCAAGAGGACTCTTTAGATGAGAGTCAAAAATAGAATTGCTCTTCAGGAATCAGAAATAAGGGGAGAACTAAAGCAATGGAATCCCAGTTCTCTACTGAGGAGCCACATAAGAACATGGCAGTTGAAGTCAAGGCATACTGCATGGTCAAGTAAAAGAAAATCTGCCTGCCTCTGAAGCTAAGCTCTGCTTAGCAGTGCCGAGCTAGTCACTGGGGAGGGGGGGAAGTGGGGGAAGGTGACACAGGCAGGTGGCTCAGTGGATAGAGCACTGGGTCTGGATTCAGAAAGATCCAAATACTGAGGCCATAGCCTCAGACTCTTGCTAGCTGTGTGACCCTGGGCAAGTCACTAATCCTTTGCTTTAATCCTTCGGAGTAGGAGAGGGCAAACCATAATAGTATCATTGCCAAGGAAATCCCAGAGACAGCATCGTGGCCAGAGTAAGAAACCTTTGTTCCTCTTTGCCCATCTGGCCACAAGTCTGGACCAACCCCCCATTTCTACCTATGTATGCTCAGGTGTGGCTCTGTCCCTGGCTCCCAGATCTCCCATCATCTCTTGTCTGCTTTTATGTCCAGCCTCCACCTGTCCGCTCCTCTTTTCTTCCTTTGAGACACACACACACACATACGCACACAGATACAGACACACACACATATACAGACATACATACACACACATTCACGCACATAAACACACACAGATACATACACATACTCACACACACTCACACACACACATACACACTCACATGCACACTCATACACTCACATACACCTACATATTCACACACACTCACATGCACACACACATATGCACACATACACACATACATCCACACACACTCATACACACTCACATACACATACACACACACACTCACACACTCACATACACCTACACATTCACACATACTCACATGCACATATACACACACTGACATACACACACATACACACACACACACACACACACACACACACACACACACACATACACACCATCCTGCGTGTCCTTTCTCTTGCTCTCACTTCTCTGCTCCTATCCCCCACGTCTCCTTGAAAGCTGGGTTGGCCCCTACCTGTGACCCACTCCCTGCTTCCCTTCCTCCTTTCCCTAATCCATGGACATATTTGCATATGTAAATATCATTATATAGATATACTGCAGAATACTCCACTTTCATAAAGTGAGAACTGTCTCTATAAAACAGACATAAAGTAACTGGCATATAAAGAAGGAAGAACCCAAGAGCTGGGAGAAACAGGAATGAAATCCTATATGGAGCTGGAGCCACATTTTAGAGGAAATGAGGGATTCCAGAAGAATGGAGTATGGAGAGAAGTGAGGCACAGCCAGTGCAAAGGCACAGAGTCAGGAGATGGAAGATTTGTATGAGGAACCTTGTGAGGTCGCTCAGGTCAAAGGACTCTAAATGAGTGGCTGGGTGGGAGGAGCAGTCCTTCGACCTTACCTAGGTGAATTTCAGGCCGGCCTCATTTCCTTGATCTCAAAGTATCTCAGCAATCTCTGACAGGAAGAGAGACCTGCGACTGACCCAGGTTTCCTGAGGTGCAGGAGGATATGAGTACCAGAGGGCTCGCACATGCAGGCCTGTCCCTGTCCTCCCCTGTCTTCTCACTGTTAGCAGTAAAAGAATTAGCGGCTTGGGGCCAGGCTTCCTTCTCATCCCTCAGCTGGCACCAAACTGAAAGTCCTGATAGGCACAGACCTATCCTGAGAAAGCCGGAAATTCCTCCCCAATCCTGCTGGTAAGAACTTCCTTACAAATACAACTCCCACTAAGCCTACAAGCATTTATTAAGTGCTACCGTGTACCATTCATGTACCAAATGTTGGATACAAAAACATAAAAGAACCCACCCTTTAATGAACATATTCAACTGAGAGATAATATCCAAACAACTATGTGCAAACATAATATGAATAAGATAAACTGAAGATAATCTTTTTTAAAATTATATTTTATTTTTCTCCAATTACATGTAATAATTTTTACCTTTAATTTTTTTAAATGGAGTTTCAAATTCTCTTTGTCCTCCCCTCTCCTTCAGAAGGCAAGCAATCTAAAATGATTATACATGTGCAGTCATGCAAAACATTTCTATATTAGCCATAATGTGAAAGAAAACAGACAAAAGAAGGAGAAAGAAAACAAGAAAAATAAAGTTTTTTTGTTTTGTTTTTTAAAACATACTTCAATTTGCATCCAGACTCTATCAGTTCTTTCTCTGGAGATGAATAGCATTTTTCGTCATGAGCCCTTTGGAATAATTGTCTCACATCATTGTCTTGATCACAGTAGCTAAATGTTTTAAAGTTGATCATCAGACAATAATGCTGTTACTACTACAATGGAATTACATATAAAGGAAAGGCACATCTCCCATAGAAGGGAAAATTTTAGCTGGACCCTCAGGAGGGATGAGAAACCAGGAGACAGATATGAAGACACTGTCCTGTCAAATGCCTAGCCATGATTCCACAGCTTTATTGGACCACTGAGTTTCATCTCTACCTGGAATGAGTATGTGTTCTCAGTGTCCTCTAAATCACCTATCCTACAGCAGAGTCTCAGTTTTTCTGCCATAGGTCTAACTCTGTTCAAAGTAAAGTACTTAATAAATGTTTGCTGAATTGAATTGGTAGGACCCATCCACTAGCTTGTAATCCATACAACAAACCCCATAGTTCCTATGGAATGTACAGGAAAACTTGCATAATTTTACTTCTGTGGAGCTATGGTGAAGTTACTGAGGCTCCTGACCACATAGTTCAGAGACCAATCTAATTGTTACTGTTCACTCATTTATTTGTGTCTGACTCTTCATGACCCCATTTGAGATTTTTCTGGCAAAGACACTGGAGTGGTTTGCCATTTCCTTCTCCAGCTCATTTTACAGATGAGGAAACTGAGGCAAACAGGTAAAGTGATTTGCCCAGGATTATAGAGGTAATAAGTGCTTGAGACAAGATTTGAACTCAGGAAGATGAGTCTAACTCTAGGTTGGAATTCTATCGACTGCACCACATGAGTTGTACCATGGGGGATTGTGGAGGAGAGCAGTCTTCAGCACTTCTGAAACTTCAATATGTGATGATTAAGCTACAAGTCCTTATATGCCTTATGTCTATCAGCAAATCTCATTTCCCTTGCAGTCCCCCAAAAGATGGACAGGCAGGAACCAGGATTACTTCACAGACCCCACATGCAGACGAGGCCATACAAGTTGTAAGGAAAATAAGGATGATTTGGTGATGATG
>JAQQSK010011605.1:0-12208 GCA_028658325.1 Potorous gilbertii
GAAACTTCCTTCTGCCACTGGAATGAGTGGGACCTAGACCACCTCACTGCCCCCCCTCCACCATCAACCTTACTTTACACACAGGCATACACACACACAACTCTCTTAAATGAGGACTATCTAATTACAATTTCACTGTATCTCATTATATTTAAGGCATAAAAAAACTTAACAATTTGTTCTCAGCAATCAGATGTACTGATGAGAAGGTCTTATGTTCCCCTTCAATTCTGCCCAAGTACAAAGAAAACATACTGGCACCCTAACACTATCCACTGAAAAAGCCTATTTCTAACACATTTTTATAGTACAGGAATGGGGAAAATCTGCAACAGTCATTTAACCACAGGGAGAGCTGGTTTTCCCTATTTCTTTATGCCAAGGATTGGAAATGTTTGTATTTTATTAGCCTCTGAAGGAGCCCACCCAGCAGTTTCTATACTATACAGGGAAAGAGATTCAGTGGAAAGCAATAAAAATATATTATGCACCCACTATGTGCAGAGGCAGAAAGAGATACAGAGAGAGAGGCAGAGACACTTAGAGAGAGAGAGAACGACAAAAAGACATAGACAGAGATAGAGGGACAGAGACAGAGAGAGACAGAGACAGAGGAAGGGAAAGACAGAGAAGGGAGAGAGAGACAGAAACACCAACAGACACAAAGAGACAGAAAATGTATCCTGGTGACAACAGGGGCAGCCTTGGATTCAAGAACTTATGTGCCTATGTATGGTAAACTCTAGGATTTAGTTCCTTGCTTATGTAAAGCATTTTGCAAATCTGAAAGTTCTATATAAATGTTAGTTTAGATAGGTAGATGGTGCAATGGACAGAGCCCTGGGCCCGGAGTCAGGAAGATTCATCCTTCTGAGTTCAAATCTGGCCTCAGATACTTACTCGCTGCGTGACCCTGGGCACATCACTTAACCCTGTCTGCCTCAGTAAAATGAACTGGAGAAGGAAATGGCAAACTAGCCCAGTATCTTTACCAAGAAAAGCCCAAACAGGGTCATGAATAGTTAGACGTGACTAAAAGGATTGCACAACAACAAAAATATTAGACATTATTATTATTTTTAAGAGTCACATGGTATAGTGGATAGATGCTGAATGTAGAGTCAAGAAGACCTGAGCTGGAATCCTGTCTCAAGTACTTAATGGTTGTGGGATTCTGGGAGAGTCAGTTATATCAGTTTCCTAGTCTGTAAAATGGAGATACTAAGAGCGCTTACCTCATATGGTAGTTATGAGAAATGATCATTGGTATGGGAAAATTTACAGAAAGTAGGGGGATCTGGAGGAAAAATTTGAGAAGCTCTCCTCAAGGTAAAGCAGCCAAGAAGTACTCATACATTATATGTATACAAATATATAATATGTACATTGTTACTCCTAAAAGTCTTAGTTTCTTTTTACATTTGAATAGATGTCCTTTTGAGATAAGATTATTAATAACCCAATCTAGAATAAGATACATTTAACAAGTGTACACATTGTAAGTCAGAGGCATCACATTCACATTTGCAGAACTTCTAACTTGGTGGTACAAAAGTCTAGTGTCCCTAATGTCTCCACTGAAAAACCTCTGGACACTGAACTCTGTACTAGATTAACAGCATCACAGAATTTTAGTTAAAAGCACTTCAGGGACCAACCAGCCCAATCCATCCTCCTAAAGGCAGGCCCACTGCCACAAACACAAGTTTATCTAGCCCCTGAAGATCTTCAAGGAAGTGGGGCACATTACTTCCCAAGCCCATGCAATCCATTTTAGGACTACCTTCATAGGAATTCACTCCTGATAGAAAAGCTAAAAGGGCCTCTTTCCAAGTTTCACCCATAGGTCTTCTCACACTTGAAGGGTCAACTTGAGTTTTCTCATCCCCAGGCAACTGACATGGATCAGACTCTTCTATTTTATGTTTTGCTTCTAAGTAATCTTGGTCTGAGTTTCTGACCCCTAATACCAAGACTTGTTTTAAGGCTTATCCAGATCTGCGATTCTTCTGAAGCAGTCGATAATAGTACTCCCTGAATCCTGGGAAATGTCTTCCTTGTCCCAAGTATTCATCAATACTTGGAGACTTCTGGGCCCCATTTCCTGGTACAAGACAAGGAAGCTCCAGACATCTGCCCCTGACTGCCTCCTACTACTAATTCACCTGATGACAAAGTATTATTGTTCCAAATAGTGTTCTGATGATACAAAGGAGCAAATCATTGACAAATGAGGGTTGACTTTGGAATATGAATGACTTGAGTTCAAACCTTACCTTTTTATAATGCGGTCTCTGTGACTACAGATATGTCCCTTAATCTTATACTTATATAAAGTCATAACCTATACCACATTAAAAGGTACCTAGGGCACCTCTTTATAATTTATATAGGTTATCGTTTATGTCTTTATTTAGGTTGCTGATGACCTCTGTCTAATCTGTATTAATAGAGGAAATTACTGCACTGTGAGTCCCTAGGACTGATAAAATGGACTCGTAACACCATAGATCTATATCTAGAGGGGACTACCAAGGTCATCCAGTTCAACCCTTTCATTTTCCAGATGAGGCAACTGAGACTAAAGAGGTTATGTGACTTGTCTAGTCACATAGTACTTATAGACTCACAAAAGTAAGTTCCAGAGGTAAGACCTGAACCCAGGTCTTTCTGACCCTAGATATAGTACACTTTTCTCTATATCACACCACAGAGTTCTAGACTAATTTGAAAAAAACTAAAACATCACCATACTGTACTACTGAGAAGCACAGAACAGCACAAAGGATTTCAGTTTAAGACCACCCAAAAGGCAACAGAAATACACAGTGGATATGAATAGTCTGTATTATATTATCAACAAAATGTGGAAGTGAAATCATACATACTCAATGGGCTGGTCTTTGGAAAGACTAGTTGCTACGTTGATACCGATGCAATGTTGAGGGAACACAGTAACCTCCCAAGTATACTGGATGGATTCCTTATGGAAGGGATCACCCTCTAATACGCATAGCTAATAAATAATTCAACAAGAGGTAAAGGGATTGGGGTACCAGGAATCCAGGAAATAGCCATAAAAATGCTGACTGCCAATACCAAAGCAACATCACACAGAGATGTCACAAATGCCAAAGGGTGGCAGTTGTCTAGCAAGAACGGAAAAGTACTTGAAGACCTATGTCCTAAATTTCACTATTGGTACTTCCCAGCTGTGGGATCTTAGACAAATGACTTTGCATCTCTAGGGCTCAGCTGTCTCATGGATAAAATGAAGAAGCTGGAGTAGGTGCTGTCCAAAGTCCCTACTAGCTCCAGAACCTAAGATCAGTCTCGCCTGTCACATGGATGTGAGAAGGTAAAGAAGCTGACTAGAGGCTATCTCAGGAACTGGGAGAGCAAATCAAGGATGTATGAAGTTCAGGGTGACAGAAAAAGGAAAAAAGTCATCATACGACATCACATTTCCTGGTCATGATATCCATCAAATAACATCATGACCTTCATGAGCCATATCCCTTCTTGCCTCCTAAAGATGCCAACTTGCCAGGATTCAGCACTCGAACCCTATACCATCACACTGAAAATCTCTGTGGATTTTTTCTCTCTGTCATTGCTTGTAGCATAATTGGCTTTTAGGCTTACTCTGCCTGTTTCTTTTATTTTTTCCTCTCAAAGGGCATGCTTGAGCATTCTCCAAGTTTGCAGCTTTGCTGTTTACTAGTCATGTGATTGGTCACACAATCCTTCACCTCTCTGAGATTCAGCAGTATTTATTTAATGTAAAGAATATGGCTGTACTTCCTCTAACAATGAAGATCAACCAATATCCAAGTATGTAGGACACACATGCTAAGAGCACTGTCCTAGGTGCTAGTAGACGCAAGTACAAAGAATGAAACTATCCTGATCATCTTGTAAGATTAGCAGCGATAATTGTGGCATGGTGGATAAAATGTTGGATTCAGACTCAGAAAGTCCTGAGCTCAAATCCTGCCTCAGTCATTGAGCTATGTGACCCTACACAAAACCCTTTACCTCTCTCGGTTTCAGTTTCCCCAGGTGTAAAATGGAGCTAAGAATACCACTTACCTCACAAGGAGGCTGTGAGGATCAGATGAGATACATACATGTTGTGCAAACCTTAAAATACTACAGAACACTTACATGCTGCTGCTGCTGAACTTTGATGAAAAGGAAGAGGACAATAGTTTCCCCCTCACATTCACTGTGTTCTCCTCATCAAGTTTCTGCAATGTGCCTCTGGTTTTCTTTGGCTCCCATCTGGTCATTCTTGCATGTTCATGCCCAAGATGTTTCTCTAGTTTTGTGGTCTCAATCAAAAAACAGCACATTCTTCCTTGGTATTAAGTGAGACATAACTAAAAATAGTACTGTGGGTTTCCATAGATATCTGATGGCTTTAGTACCAAATTTGCTCAGCTTCTAAACAAAAAAAGATTTCTCCCCCTGTCTCTGACTGAAAAACAAATGGGGTCTGTCAAGTCAAGCTGTGCTCTCCAACTCACGTTTAAAATCATGACATGTTATAAAGTCCCCTGTCATTACAACTTTTGTTGCTTCTTAGAACAGGAAAAAGCAGAGCCTTCTCTGTTCTGCATGGATGACCTGGCCATGGACCCAACAGAGGTTTTCCCTTCAGTGGACACAAAGGCTGAAAAATCTGGAGTGAGAATATGGACTCTGAGAACCTCAGATGACCCAGTCTGACCTCTATACAAAGAGAGATCCTTGCTGTGACAACATAGATAAGTCATCTGCCAATTTCTGACTAAAGACCCACACAAAGATGAGGAGCTCACTACTTTCTGAAGCGTGCTATTCCACTTATAGACTCATTTGGGACTAAGTTTTTCCTTAGATTGACCCATGATTTGTCTAGAATTCTTATGCATTGCTTCAAGTTTAGTCCCTTGGGGCCAAGCAGAACAAGCTGAAGCCCTCTTGTACATGACGGCCCTTCAAATATGTGAAGATGCTCATTGTGACACCCTCTCCCATCGCCTTTTGGTTTCTTTCCTCTGGGCTATCCTTTAGTTTCTTTCCCTGATTCTCACATGGCAACAGACAGCCTAACTGGGTGGAGTGAGAGGATGAGCCAACCTTTCCCAGAGAAACCATCAGGCAGAGCAGGTGGCCGTAGCAATGATCTTTCCCATTTACTCCCAAGCTCACTATTTTATTCTGTCATTGTTTCCTAGCTTAACAATGTCCTTCCATGATCTTTTGTTTCATTTTCTTTTTATAACTTTTTATAACTCTTTGTCCAAACCCACAGAAGAGCCCACTTAAGCCGGCCATCCATGGAATAGCTCACAGGGTGGTTTGCAGAGTTAAATGACAGAAAGAAAACAAAGCGAGTGAGAAAACTCATGGTGCTAGTGAAATATCAGCTAATTAATAATGATAAGCAACTGTCTGATGAACACTGGATATAAAACAACGATATTAGAATAGCAACTTTTTCCAAGACTGTTTCTATTGGAATTTCATTTTAAAAGACAGGAAGAATGAGATAATACCAATAACATTAAAATGGTAATATTAATAAAAACTTACATTTATACAGAACTTTGAGGTCTGAAAAGTACTTTATGTGTTATTTAATCCTCACAACAAATCTTTGAGGAAAGCGTTACTTTTAGCTCTTCTAAAACCTTTTAGGCACCCATTTTACAGACACAGAAACTGAGACTGAGGAGGGTTGAATAATAATTGATAATGATGATCTGCCAAACATTAATATAAAATAACAGTGAGTCCATGACCTATTCTAGGATTATCCCTTTCTATCAAATGTGAAATGAAAAGAATGCTACCATGAATAATAATCCTGTCACTACTAAATTTCGATAACTAGATCTTAGTTAAACCGACAATATTAACTCACAGTAGCATTTTCTCCATAAACTCTCTTGGGTGTGAAAGTGTATATGCACCAAAGGGAAGATGTCTAATGGCAAATAGACTCAACCTGTGACTGGTACAGGGAACTCTGGAATGAAAAAATGTCCTCCACTAATGCAGATAGTTACCTCCTTGCAGCTTATAGTCACAGAGAGTTGCCTAAATTTTAGCTCCAAATATTGTCAGCGGCTGAAGGCTTTTAACAGCATATCAGCTGGACTGCCCCAGAGGAACTCCATACTTTTCTGTTGTTTCAAGAGGGAAGTGGTCTTTGATACCAAAGGAAATGGAAGGATAAAGGAGAAAAGAAAGTCTAGGACCCAGAAGCTCAGAGCTGGAGGAATTGAGTAGTCCAACTAAAAACTGAGCAGCCAACAAGCTTTTAGTAAGTGCTAAGCAGTAGTGATACAAAGATCAAAGGTAGTCTCTCCTCTCAGAAAAATTACAGACTGATGGGGAGAAAACATGAGAATAACTGGGTATGAGCAACATATAGAGGATAAGTTGGAAATAGTCAACAGAATGTAGTGTACTGGAAAGAATTCCCCCTAGAACATCCTCAGCTTCTGCTTGACAATTTCCAGAGATAGAGAAATCACTACCTTTCCCAGGTAGGTCATTCCATCCAGTGACAGTTCTGGTTATTAGTCTTATAGGATCACCAAATTAGAGTTAGAAAGGACCTTTAGGCCACTGAGTCCAATCATCCATGTTTTATAAATGAAGAAACCAAAATGCAGGAAAGTTAAGTAACTTACTCAGGATCACAGCTACAAAGTGTCTGAGGAAAGTTTAGAACTCCAGTATTTCTGACTTCAAGCCCTGCAATCTATCCATAATATGTCCCAGCTGTTCAGTGCACCAGAATCAGCATTTTTGTACTATCTAACCATCATACATGATGAGAAAAGAATGGGAAAAAACCCATTACTTTCTGAGTCAACGCTTACAGTTAGGTTGTGCTTGACTAGGATTCAAATTGGTTAGTATGCAGACCCAATCAACCCACTGACAAGGATGTGTTAAGAGCCTACTATGTGCTAGGCAATTAAGCTAGGTACCAAAAGTGAATTATATGAGATTATATGAGATGAACAAATTTTGGTCCAGGTTAGTTACCCCCCCAAAAAAAAAAAAGACAGTCAAGATAATTGACCCAACTGGAAAACCTAGAGTTGAATATGTTAATAACTAATTATAATGGGAGGGGGGGAGGATAGGAATCCCACTGACCTCTGAATCCAGCAAAATCTTACCATCAGCAGTGATGAGCTTCTTGCTGAGAGAGGGAGGGAGGGAGAGGGAGAGAGGGAGAGAGAGAGAGAGAGAGAGAGAGAGAGAGAGAGAGAGAGAGAGCGCGCACAGAATCAGTCACTCCCACGCTACCAACTGTTTCTTAACTCAAGGAGCACTGGAAAACGTACTCCATTATAGCACACCATCCAGCTCCTAAAATGGCCTTAGTCTTTTGGTTTCTTATTTATACTCTACCCACAAAAAGCCTTTGGATCAACATGAGCATTTCTTTTTTTAACCCAATGCTATCAGCAGCGACAGCAGCAGAGAAAAGCTGTCACACACACACAGCCCAACTCACTTCTGAGGTTGATGATGTTTACGGTTTATTTGTGGAGGACATTCCCAACATCTGAGAGAGATCTCTTAGCACATAACTCAAGGGAAAAGTGCTCATCACAAAGACAGATGGGGTGGAGGGAAGGAGGTAAGTTTAAACATTCATGAGAATTTTTGGGAAGAAGAAAATAAACATCTTCGGTGGTTAGATGAGTCAAATATATTTCATGGTAATCCTTCCACTTAAACGCTGCAGTAGTTCTTACTGACTGCTAACCCATCTCCCATTCCCAAAATCTTTCACCCACCCAGCATGCTCTATCCAAAATAAGACAGTAGTCATATGATAGAGGTAACCAGATTCTTTCTTTTCATCATCTCGAATAGTACCTAGAATATAGTAGGTGCTTCATAAATATTTGATTAATTATGCCTGGTATACACTAGGCATTTCGTTATTATTTTTTTTAATTGCCTGGCTGTGACCTCAGTAACATCACTTCAGTCCTCTCCTAATGGTAAGCTTTGCTGAAGGGGGTTGGTCTAAATTATTTCCAAGGTTACTTCCAATTAAGGACTATTTATTAAAGTGCCTATCAATGTGTCAGGCACGCTGCTGTGAAGGGCTAGGATTCTCTTTCTGTCTTTCTTATATAATGTCCCCTCACATATTTTCTCTTTTATTTTTGTCCTATTTCTGTCTTTTCCTCCTCATCCTCTCTCTTCAACTACCTCCTTCCATCCTTTGCCTCCTGCATTATCTTTGCTTAGGAGAGTTGAACTCTTTTATATCTTCAATTTGTTCAAAATTTTTTTTCCATGTCTCTCCCTCCTTCCTCTTACTCCTCCTCTCTTGGGCACCTGGGGTTAAGTGATTTGCCTGGGTCACACAGCTAGTTTTTGAGGCCACATTTGAACTCAGTCCTCCTAACTTCAAGACCAGGGCTCTCTCCTCTGCACCATCTAGATACCCTAGACTATAAACCTTTCAAGGGCAAGGAATGTAGTTTTTCATTTTAGGACATTAGGTGCTTTTAAAATCAAAAGATTTAGGATTAGAAGGTAATTCAGCAATCACCCAGCTCAACCATAAAATTTTTACAAATGAGGAAACAGATTCAGAAAAAGTGATTTTTCCAAGTCCCTCCAATGTAAAGTTGCAAAGCCAAGATTTGAACCCTGATGTTAAGATTTCCAAGTTCAGGGTTGAAGAAATGTCTATTGAATTGAACTGATTATATACAAATATGCCCTTCTAAAACTTGAAAACAGCACCCCTTATCTTTCTGGGCCTTTGTTCTCGACTGTTCTAACCTTCAAGCTGAGTAATGGAGTAGATTATACACATGCGCATGCGTGTGGACACATGCATATACACATGCATCTACCTTTGGCAGTCCCCTTGCTTTAAATAAATAAAAGATTAAAAAAAAGTACAAAAACTATATTGGGAGACTGATTCCTCACTTTGCACACAGAACTGAAAATAGTTACTCTTTAAATACCAACCTCTTTTGGTTCATTTAAGATAATGTGTTCATTTAATTTTTATAAATCAAATCCTAACTTTTCAAAATTACTATTACTATCAAAGAAATGAGAGTTCTAGTTTGATTTTGGACACTGAATTTGGAATCAGGAGCTGGTTTTAAACTGTGCTTCTGATACTCATTATTTACGAGACCCTGGTAAACTCACAACCTCCCTAGGCCTCAGTTTCTTCCACCATAAAAAGAAAGTGATTGAACTAGATGATTAGAATGTCCCTTTATAACTCCCAAACAGTTTTATGATGTCTCAAACTGGTAAAACCCTCAGATCAGCAACAAACAGAGACAAAAGTCCCAAACCACTAAGTCTCAGGGCTAGAGGGCAAGGTGAGATGAACCTATCAGAGAGCTGGAAGGTGCCTGATGGTCTAACTAATCCAAACTCCTTGTTTTGCAGTGAAGAAGTGCAATGAGTTGATCAAGGTCTCAAAGGAAGTGTTAGGACAACATCTTAGACCTACAGCTGGAAGAGACCTCAAGGTCCATCTAATTCAATCTACTCTGAGATCCAGAAAGTTGAAGTGATTTACCCAAGGTTAGGAAGGTAGTGATGGGGGCAGACTCACTCAAAAGTCCATGATCATCCCACTACATCCTAGTGCCCCTTTAGTCATACGCATAAAAGAATCACCTTTTACATCATTCCCAACAAAAGATCACTAAGCCTCTGCTCAAATACTCTTAGTTAGGGCCTGACTCACTGTGTCCTAAACAGTCAATTCCACTTCCAGGCAATGGTAACGATTAGAAAGATTGTCCACAAATACACATGAAATTCAGAGCTTAGCGCAACAGCTGACACACAGCAGATACTTAATAAATGTTTACTGACTGACTGAAAGCTCCCTGATTATGTCAAGAACTGGGGTATTTATTTTATTTTAAGGTAGAAATGCAATTTTATTTTAGATTTGGTCATGTGTATGTGTGTGTGTGTGTGTGTGTGTGTATTTGTGAGGGAATGAAAGACAAAGAGAGAGGACTGCAATTTAAAACAAAATTCTAAAGTCAATCTCCTAGCGTCAAAATTTATGATAAAATTTCTTTTGATTAAAAAAAGAGCAATCATTTGGAGAGAACTGGCCTGAAATGCTATGTTTTGGAACCGAAGTTTCTATACCTAAAGGCAGTGCCCATCCTCAACCCCCAACTGTCCTTGTGACCTAACTAGACAGAAACAGCTGAGACCTGTCAATCTGGTCCAGTGACCTGTGGGGGACCAGAAGTAATGCCAGGGAGAAGTCTGAGCTCTGTGTCAGGACCTGAAATACACTGCCTTAGGACCTGCACTGAAATCTGATTGAGCAACCAAGAGCTGAACAGGGTTCTGCTGGTAAGTTTAAAAAATTCAAGTTCTCTTAACATTTTAAAAATGGCTAAAAACCTGTTTTCTGTACAACAGTCTAGGATGGTAGGTGGTGAAAATAGTTTATACCCATTTTCAAAAGAGCACACTGAGGTTGAACAAAGTGATTAATCTGAGCTTGCATACTTAGCTGGAGACAGTACAGTGAAATGGGAATATATGTGGCTGCGTGTGATATGCACTGGTTGTTACAGTTCAGTCTTTTCAGTGTGTCTGCCTCTTTGTGAGCCTATTTGGGATTTTCTTGGAAAAAATACTACAGTGATTTGCCATTTCCTTCTCCAACTCATTTTACAGATGAAGAAACTGAGGCAAACAGGATTAAGTGACTGACCCAGAGTCACACAGCAAGAAAGTGTCTAAGGCTAGATTTGAACTCAGGAACATGAGTCAACAACGTGTGTGTGTGTGTGTGTGTGTGTGTGTGTGTGTGTGTGTAGATTCTATTGTATAATTCACAGGATCATTCTAAGGTTCAAATGACATGGCTGGAAACCATGGAAGATTTAGTCTAAAGATTTGGGTTTGAATCCTAGCCCTGAGTTTTCTCCCAATGGGTGAGCTCAGGGTGATTCTGAGTCTTTTCAGCTGAAAAATGTGTTTTGGGGTCCTTTCCAGGTTTAGGTTATTATTCTATGACCTATGGGTTACTTATCTTCTTTGTGCCTCAATTTCCTTACCTGTAAATGGATGAGATGGTCATTTGGTTCCCTTTTTGTTCTAGGTCTAAGATTCCATGATCCCTCTGGACCTCATTCTCCTCATCTCTAAGCTATTGACTCAATGACCTCTGGGGTCTCTTCCAGTCCTAGTCACACAATCATCCCTACTTTACATGTGAGGACATGGAGGTAAAGAAAGATGAAATAATGAAGATGAAAAAGTTAGAGACACGATCCAAACTGAGTTCTCACCCAACTGCATGTCTCACTTTCTTTCCACTAATCATGTTACCACGTCATCCTCAAGACACAAAGTGTCTCCCTTGGGTCCAACGTTTGCCTCCTAGACTGTTTTTTTAGACAATCACACTCTCCTTTCCCAAAGCCTTCAAGTGCCCTCAGTGAAGCAACATGCATGTCTGGGCCTTAAGAGGCTGGCAGCTGCAGTCACAGAAACCAGTCTCAGGAACATTTAATTTATCCCTTGGAAGCACAGGAGATCCCACTTTGTATCTGTAATACCCTGGTAATAAATTTCTATATGTTTGTTCTTTAATTGAAAACTTCCTTTTCTAATGGTTAAGAGGATATTTGAGCATGGGAAGTGTGAGTACTTCCAAGAGTCAGACAAGTCAGTGCTCTGGAGAGTACAAGTCCTGGGTTCAATTCTTAGCTCAATGAATGGCACTGTCTGGTATGAAAATTTGGGTGAATCACTTCACTGTTCTCACTCTCATTTTTTTAAATCTGTGGAACAATGGATAGATCCCTGAACTTGGGGACAGAAGGACCTGTTTCCCATCTCCCTCTGTTCTTAACAGTTATATGACTGATATGAGTCTGAGCCTCAGTTTCCTTGTCAATGAAACAAACATGTTGGACTTAATGGCTTCTGTTCTTAATAGTTACATAACTTTGGAAAAGTCACTTAACCTCACCGGGCCTCAGTTACTTCATCTATAAAATAGTGGGTGTTGGGCTAGATGACTTCTAAACTCCCTTTCAGTGTTAAACTTATGGCCCTTTGTAATCATTGGAGTATAGTGTGAAGGTTGTCTGTCTATGGCAATAACTTTGGGGTTTGAAGTCTTGGGTTCACATCCCACTTCCTGTACTGAGCAAACTGT
>JAQQSK010011606.1:0-12208 GCA_028658325.1 Potorous gilbertii
TGGGGAGAAAATTTTGGAACCCAAAATCTTGTGAAAATGAATGTAAAAAGTTAAATAAATGTATTAAAAAAAAAAAGAAAATTGGAAAGAAAACTGAATGGAATATAAAACAAAGAAAAGAGTTTTATATTTCATCCTGCAATTGATAGGGAGTTTCAGGAGTTTTAGTAAAAGTGGAAGAGACCTGATCAGACTTGTGCTTTTTATAATTTAGTATTTTATGTTTCCTGATGTTCACATAAACAGAAAATTTATTTTTTTAGGTGGGGCCAAGATGGCAGAGTAGAAAGATATACCTACTCTAGTTCTTCCCCCAAAGCCCTTAAATATCTGTAGAAAATGACTCTAAACAAATTCGAGAGCAGCAGAAGCCACAAAACAATAGAATGAAAGAGATTGCCAGCTCAAGGTAGCCTGGAAGGTTGACAGGAAAGGTCTACCACATGAGGAGTAGAGCAGAGCCTAGCCCACAGAGCCCAGCTCAGCCTTGGTCATGTAGCACCAACAGGAACATGGCAGGAACAGGCTATGTGGGCAGAATTCCCAACCACAGCTGAAGTTCTTAGATCCTTCAACCCACAAATAGCAAAAGCAACTTCAAAGGTCAGTTAGAAAGTTTTCCACCTGGGTGAGAAGGGAGCAGGGTCCTCCCATAGCCCTGGGCCAAGGTGGTAGCAGCAGTAGTAGCTTCCATTTTTGGAGCCCTGGACCTAAAGATCTTAGGTGAATTGAGCCTCTTATTTAAATCTCAGGCCTGAGTGGTACCCCTGGGGTGAGGAAGAGTGGTGGCATGGTGGAGCTGGTGAAGGTCTGGAAATGGAATTTTACTTGCTGATTCTGGGCAGAAAATTTTGGTAGTTCCCAGACCAGAGCACAGACCAAGTGAGGAGTAAACTCCTCTCACTTGCGCCACCTTAGAGGAACTGAGAACTTATAGGTCCCCAGATTATACCTTCTTCTTGCCAAAGACTCAAGAGTCAAGTAACTGGCTGGGACAATGCCCCCAAAAGGGGAAAAATAAGACTATAGCAGGCCACTTTCTTGGTGAACAGATATTTTTTCCATACCTTCTGATGAAGAAGAACAATGCTTACCATCATAAGACTGCCAAAAGTCAAGGCTTCCGCATTCAAAACTTTCAAAATAAATATGTAATGGTCTCAGGCCATGGAAGAGCTGAAAAAAGGATTTTAAAAATCAAGTTAGAGAGGTGAAGGAAAATTTAGGAAGAGAAATGAGAGTGAAGCAAGAAATTAATAAAAAACGAGTCAACAGCTTTCTAAAGGAGACCCCCAAAAATGGTGAAGAAATAATACCTTCAAAAATACACTAACTTAATTGGTAAAAAAAGGTCCAAAAAGTCAATGAGGAGCACAACGCTTTAAAAATCAGAATTACCCAAATGGAAAAGCTGGGCTCAAAAACTCACTGAAGAAAATAGCTCTTTAAAAATTAGAATGGAGCAGATGGAAGCTAATGACTTTACGAGAAACCAAGAAATTACAAAGCAAAACCAAAGGAATGAAAAAAAATGACAATGTGAAATATCTCATTGGAAAAAGAACTAACCAGAAAAGGAGAGATAATTTAAAAATTATGGAAGTACCTGAAAGGCAAGATCATAAAAGAGCCTAGACATAATTTTTCATGAAATTATCAAGGATAACTTCCAAGATATTTTAAAGCCAGAGGGCAAAATAAATCCTGAAAGTATCTACCAATTACCTCATGAAAGAGATCCGAAAAGAGAAACTCTGAGAGATATTGCAGCCAAATTCCAGAGTTTCCAGGTTAAGGAGAAAATATTCTAAGTATCTAGAAGGGAACAATTCGAGCATTGTGGATATAATATTAGGAAAATACAAGATCTAGGAGCTTCTACATTAAAGGATTCAAGGGCTTAGGATGTGATATTTCAGAAATCAAAGGATCTAGAATTAAAATCAAGAATGACATACCCAGCAAAACTGAGTATAATCCTTCAGGGGAAAACATGGTCATTCAATGAAATAGAGAACTTTCAAGTATTCTTGATGAAAATTCCAGAGATGAATAGAAAATTTGACTTTCGAAGACATTCCTATATGGAAAAATAATATTTGTGACTTTTGAAACTTTTCTCGGTATTTGGGTAGTTGTAAGGATTAAATATTATATATATATATATATATATATATATATATACATATATATACACATACATATACACATACATATATATGTGCATATATACATGCATGTATGCATATATTCATACATAACACACAGATATATAGATATAGACAGAGGGCACAGGATGAGTTCAATAGGAAAGGATAATATCTAAAAAATAAAATGAAGATGTGAGAGAGGAATATATTGGAAGGAGAAAAGGAGAACTAGAGTGAGGCAAATCATCTCATAAAAGAGGCAAGAAAGAGCTTTTTCAATGGAGGGGGAAAGGGAGGAGATGAGAGGGTGATGAGATGAGAGGTTACTCTCATCACATTTGGTTAAGAAGGGAATAACATGCACACTCAATTTGGTATGACAATTTTTCTTGCACTACAGGAAAGTAGGGAAGAAACAAATAAGTGGGGTTTGAGAGGAATGATAGAAGGGAGGGCAAATAGGAGGAGGGAGTGCAAACACTTTAGGGGAGAGACAAGGTCTAAAGGGGGCAGGATAAGATGGAGGGAAATATAGTCTTTCACAATATGACTATCATGGAAGTCTGTAGCAAAACTATACATGTATAGCCTACATTGAAATGCTTGCCTTTTCAATGGGGATAAGTGGATAGGGAGGGAGGGTGAGAAGTTGGAACTCGAAGTTTAAGGAATGAATGTTGAGAATTGTTTTTGCATGCAACTGGGATTTAAGAAATACAGGTAAAGGGGTATAGAAATCTATCTTGCCCTACAAGAAAAGAGATACGATGGGGATAAGGGGAGGGAAGGGTGTGACAAAAGGAAGAACAGATGGTGGCAAGGAGCAATAAGAATGCACGGGTTTTTGTGGGGCAAGAGTTGAAGACATGGGGAGAAAATTTAGAACTCAAAATATTGTGAAAATGAATGTTGAAAACTAAAAATGAATAAAGAGAAAAATATTTTAAGAAAGATTTTTTAAAAATTTGAATTCTGCATTCTCTCCCTTCGCCCCACCTAAATTTTAAGATGGCAAGCAATTTGATGTAGGTTACTCATGTGCAGCTATAGTATTTCTCATTCTTTATAATACAATAGTATTCTATCACTATCTTATACAACAACTTCTTCAGACACTGCTCAATTTAGGACATACCCTCAATTTCCAATTCTTTGCCACAAGAAAATACTGCTTTCAATATTATTGTATATGTAAGTCCTTTCCCAGTTAAACTTTTATCTCTTTAAACTGAAGCCTAGTAGAAGTATTAATGGGTCAAAGTATATGTATGACTTTATAGTCATTGGCTATCTTTGCAAATTTTTCTCCAAAATGATGGAATCAGTTCACAACTCTAGTATTAGTATTAATTTTCTAGTGTTAATCAGTGTTAATTTTCTCATATCCACTAAAACATTTGTCATTTTCCTTTTCTTTCATGTTAGCTAATCTGATAGATGTGGACTAATAGTTCAGAGTTGTTTTAATTTGCCTATCCCGAATAAATAGTGAGACTATTTTTCATATAACTATAGACATATGAATATTTTGCCTGAAAATTGACTGTCTGTAACTTTTGACCATTTATTGGTTAAGAAATGGTCCATAATTTTTTTTATTAATTTGACTTAGTTTTCTGTATATTTCAGAAATAAAGCCTTTATCAGAGAAACTTGATCAAGTTTTTCATTTTAATTTTAATTTTTTCAGACTTAAAGATTATTAATTGTACATTTTCCCCTATCTTTTCACCCCACTGTTTATCCTACTCTTTCTCTGCTTTCACCCTATTCATAAAAAAATGGTTTTGCTTCTGATTACTGCCTCTCTCAAGCCACCCTACTTTCTATCAGCACTCCCTCCCTTTTCTTATTCCCTTTCCCATCTACTTTCCTGCAGGGTAAGATAGATTGCTAAATCTAACTGTGCGTGTGTGTGTAATTGATTCCATTTTTGACTGAATTCCAACGTTCTGATGAAAATAAGGTTTGATCTTCCACTCCCCTACAAACCCAGGATTTCTCTGTTCCAAAATCACTTTCAGGCTTCATTTATGTGAAAAAATTTATCTCATACTACCTTTTCCTTTCCTCTTCTCCCACCATAGCCCTCTTTCTCACACCTTAAATTTGTTTTCTTAGATATTATCCCAACCTAGTCAATACACATGTGAGACCTTGGAATATGCATACTCCTTATAGCTGCCTAATGATGATCAAATTCTTTAGAACTGCAAATATCACCTTCCCATGTAGTAATATAAATAGGTATACATTATGAATGTGTGTGTATTCTCATTCCTGTTTACCTTTCTATGCTTTTCTTTTTCATGTCTTTTTTTGGAATTTTCTTGGATCACTGAGTTGCTGAGAACAGCTAAGTCTTTCATACTTGAACATCATGCAATGACATTAATAATGTGAACAATGTTTTCTTGGTTCTACTCATTTCACTTTGTATTACTTTTTTCCAGGTTTTTTTCCCTGAAATCTACCTGTTCATCACTTATTATTGCTCCATAGAATTTCATTACATTCATATTCTACAGCTTGTTCAGCCATTCCCCAATTGATGGGCATCCCCTCCATCTCCAATACTTTGCTGCCATAAAAAAGAGCCTTACCTACATACTTTTTGCTTATGGAGGTACTTTTCCTTGTTTATGATCTCTTTCAGATATAAGCTTTCTGCTGTCCTTCTAATCTTGGTTGCATCGGTTTACATTATGCAAAAGATTTGTAATTTAATACAATAAAATTTTATATTTCACAATTCTCCTTATTGTTTATTTGGTCATGAATCTGTAAATCATTTAACTTCCCCTTTAATAACTTGGATGCTACATGCAATATGTTGCTTATATGTTGGGTAATGATATTGCTTCCTTGCCTATGATACCTTTCAGCAAGGTTTAGTTTCCTTGTTTATATCCAGAAGTAAATCTAGAATTGTTTTTTTTTTTTGCTTTTGCTCGATCTGTGATCTGAAATGCTACCTCTTTTTGGTTTTTTACTTCAACTGAAGCATGTTATGCAGATGCAGATGCAGGTTATTATAAAGCACAAAGATACCCCTCCAGCCTTTTGCTTTTACTCTGTGAGTGTCACTCTCCTTCAAATTTGTTTCCTGAAAACATCATATTGTAGGATCCTGTTTTTTGATCCACTCTGCTGTTTGATTCCATTGTATGAGAGAGTTCATTCCATTCATATTCCAATTATGATTGCTATTCATTTCCATCTATTCTATTTTTCTCTTTTTTGTCATTTCTCTCCCTTCACCTATTCCCACCTTGACAATGGCCTGCTTCTCTTTTTTTAGTGTAAATTTTATTTTTATTTATTTTTAGTTTTCAACATTCATTTCCACAAAATTTTGAGTTCCAATTTTTCTACCTATCTCTCGCCTCCAGCACCATAAAATGCTGTGCATTCTGATTATCCCTTCCCCCAGTCTGCTCTCCTTTCTATCACAACCCTCCCTTCCATTATCCCATCTTCTCTCTTTTCTTGTGGGGCAAGATAGATTTCTCTTCCCCATTACCTGCATTTCTTATGTCCCAGTTGCATGCAAAAACAATTTTCAACATTTGTTCCTAAAATTGAGTTCCAACTTCTCTCCCTTCCTCCATGACCACCTATACCCTCTGAGATGGCAAGCATTTCATTGTAGGTTATATATGTGTAATTTTTCAAAAGACTTCCATAATAGTCATGTTGTGAAAGACTAACTATATTTCCCTCCATCCTATCCTGCCCCCATTTATTCTATTCTCTTTTTTGACCTTGTCCTGCCCCTCAAGTATTTACTTCTAATTACTCTCTCCTCCCATTTGCCCTCCCTTCTATCATCCCCCTCAAACCCCTCTTATCCTGTTCTCCCCTACTTTCCTGTAGTGTGAGAAAAATTATCATACCAAATTGAGTGTGCATGCTATTCCCTCTTTAAGGCAAATGGAATAAGAGTAACCTTCACCCTTTTCATCTCACCTCCCCACTTTTCTCCTTCAGAGAAAAAACTTTTTCTTCTCTCTTTTATGAGAGATAATTTGCCCCGTTCCATTTCTCCCTTTCTCCTCCCAATATATTCCTCTCTTACTCCTTAATTTTATTTTTCTAGATATCATCCCTTCCTATTCAACTCATCCTCTGCTCTCTGTCTCTCTCTGTCACTCTCTCTGTCTCTCTCTCTCTCCTTCCCTATCTCCCGCTGTGTGTGTGTGTGTGTGTGTGTGTGTGTGTGTGTAATTTCTCCAACTACCCAAATATGGAGAAAAGTTTCAAGAGTTACAAATATTGTCTTTCCATGTGGGAAAGTAAACAGTTCAAATTTAGTAATTCCCTTATGATGTCTTTTTTCCTGCTTACCTTTTCATGCTTCTCTTGATTTTTGTGTTTGAAAGTCAAATTTTCTATTCAGTTCTGGTCTTTTCAAGAAGCATGCTTGAAAGACCTCTGTTTCATTGAGCAACCATTTTTTTTATTCTCAGTTTTGCTGGCTAGGTGATTCCTGGTTTTAATCCGAGGTCCTTTGACTTTTGGAATATCATATTCCAAGCTCTTCAATCCCTTAAGGTAGCAGCTGCTAGATCTTGAGTTATACTGATTGTATTTCCACAATACTTGAATTATTACTTTCTAGCTACTTTCAACATTTTCTCCTTGACCTGGGAATTCTGGAATTTGGCCACAATGTTCCTAAGAGTTTCTCTTTTTGGATCTCTTTCAGGAGGTGATCGGTGGATTATTTCAATATTTATTCTGCCCTTTGCTTCTAGAATATCAGGGATGTTTTCCTTGATACTTTCCTGAAAGATGATGTCTAGATTCATTTTTTGATCATGGCTTTCAGGTAGTCCCATGATTTTTAAACTGTCTCACGTGGATCTATTTTCCAGCTCATTTTGCTTTTCCCATGAGATATTTCAGTTTATCTTCTATTTTTTTGCATTCTTTTGGATTTGTTTTGCAATTTCTTGGTTTCTCATAATGTCATTAGTTGACATCTGCTCCATCCTAACTTTTTAAGAACTATTTTCTTCCTTGAACTTTTGAACCTCCTTTTCCATTTGGCTAATTCTGCTTTTTAAAGCATTCTAGTCCTCATTGGCTTTTGGGATCCTTTTGGTCAATTGAGTTAGCCTATTTCTAAAGGTGTTATTTTCTTCGGCATCTTTTGGGATCTCGTTTTGCAAGCTCCTGACTAGCTTTTCATGATTTTCTTGCATTGCTCTCATTCCTATTCCCAGTTTGTCCTCCACCTATCTAACTTGATTTTCAGAATACTTTTTGAGCTCTTCCATGGCCTGAGACCATAGCATATTTTTTTTCGAGGGTGCAGAAACCTTAACTTTTATATCTTCCTCTGATGGTATGCATTGTTCTTCCTCATTCAAAAGGCTAGAAGCTAATACTTCTCACCGGGAAAGTAACCTTCAATGTTCTTATTTTTTCCCTTTTTTTGGAATTTTCCCAGTCATTTACTTGACTTTTTAGTCCTTTTTCAAGAGGGAGGACCTGTAATTTTTCAGTTCTTCCAAAGTTGCACAATCAACTGAGAGGAGTTTACTCCTCGCCTGGTCTGCACTCGGGTCAGGGAGTTACCAAAGCTTTCCTACCCAGGATCTGCAAGTAGAATTTCCTTTCCCCAGCCTCCACCAGCTCCACCCCACCAGCCAGGACTCTTCCTCAACCCACCATCCAAAACTCTTCCTCAACCCAAGGCCACCACTCAGCGCTGAGACCCGGATCACCCACTCAATTCCCCCAAGGTATTTAGTCTGAAGCCTCCAGAAATGGATACTGTGACTGCCACTAATGCTGCCTGGGGCCAGGTCAAGGGGAGGACACTGCTCCTTTCTCACCCAGGAGAAAAAGTTTTCTCATTGACCTTTGCTGCTGTCTTTGGCATTTGTGAATTGAGAGATCTGAGAACTGCAGTATCTGATGGGGATTATGCCCCCAAGTCCTGTTCCAGTTCTGTTCTTCCCAGTGTTGTGCGGTCAAGACTGGGCTCCGCTCAGCTCCACTTCCCGTGAGATACACATTTCTTGTTGGCGTTCCAGGTTGCCTTTAGCTAGAAATCTACTTTGCTCTGTCATTTTCTGGCTTCTGTTGCTCTAAAATTTGTTTAGAGTCATTTTTTACAGGTATTTTAAGGCTGTTGGAGAAGAACTAGATTAGGTGCATCTTTCCACTCCACAATCTTGGCTCCACCTCCTGTTCTTCCTTGATTTTTTAGGATTCTCTTAGTATACCATCATATTATCTACAAAAATGATAGCTTTGTTTATTCATTCACTGTTCTAATTCCTTCAATTTTGTTTTCTTCTCTTACTGCTGAAGTTAATATTTCTACGGCATTATTGAATAAGCGTGGTGATAATGAATACCCTTGTTTCACCCCTGAGCTTATTAGAAATGCTACTACCTTATTTCAGTTACATTTAATGCTTGCTGATGGTTTTAGAAACATGTTACTTAAAATTTAAGGAAAACTATTTTCTCCTCTGCTCTCCATTGTTTTTAATAGGGATGGGTGTCACACTTTGTCGAATGTATTTTCATCATTTATTGAAATAATCATGTTTTCTCTTTAATTTTGTTATTGATAATGCCAATAATTTCTTTATAATATTGAACCCTGTGATCCTGGTATAAATTCCATATCATCATGGTGTATTTCTGTCATGATAATTTGCTTTAATGTATTTCCTAACATTTTATTTTAATATTTTGCATCAATATTCGTTAGAGAATTTTGTCTGTAACTTTCTTTATCTGCTTTGGCTTTTCTTGGTTTAGGTAACAGCACCTTATTTGTATTATTAAAAGAATTTGCTAGAAGCCCTTCTTAGCCTATTTTCCCAAGTTTTTTATATAATACAGCAATTAATTGTTTTTAAATGTTTGATAGCTGTCACGTATGAATCCATCTGGCCCTGCAGATTCCTTTTCTTAGCTAATTTATTGATGGATTGTTTTATTTCTTTTTTGTGACATTGGGTTATTTAGGTATTTTATATCTTCTTTTAATCTAGGCAGTTTGTATCTTTTGGAAATGTTTAAAAATTTTACTTAGTTTGTCAAAGTTACTGGCATACAGTTAAGCAAAATGACTCAATTCTTCTTTTAATTTTCTCTTCCTTCGGGGTAAATTCACCCTTTTAATTTTTAACACAGCTAATTTGGTTTTCTTCTTTCGACTTTTTTATCAAATTAATCAAAAGTATATATGTATTTCATTGGATTTGTCATGAAGCCAGCTCTTAATTTTATCTATTGGCTCAATAGTTTTCTTAATTTCAGTTTTATTAATCTCTCCTTTGATTTTCAGAATTTCTTGTTTGGTATATTATTAGAGAGTTCTAATTTGTTCTTTTCCTAGGTTTTTAAGGTCCACATTCAATTCATTTATCTCTTCTATATTTTATTTTTGTAAGCATTTAGACATCTAAAATTTCCCCTGAGATCTGCTTTGGCTGCATTCCATGAGTTTGATATATTGTCCCATAATATCATTCTCTTAGGTGAAGCTATTAAATTTTTTCTAAAACTTGTTGTTTGATCCACTCATTCATTAGAATTACATTATTCAGCTCACAATTAATTTTTAGTCTATCTTTCCATGGCCATTTATTACATGTAATTTTTATTGTATCATGATCTATAGAGAATGCATTTAAAATTTCTGTCTTTCTGCATTGGATTGTGAGGTTTTTATGCTATAGTACGTAATAAATTTTTTAGGTGCCATGTACTGCTCATAAAGTGGTAAATTCCTTTCTTTCTCCATTCAGTTTTACCCAGAAGAATACCATATCTAATTTTTTTCCAAATTTTATTCACCTCCTTAATTTCTTTCTTATTCATTTTGTGGTTAGATTTACGTAGTTATGAGAGGGGGAGTTTGAGGTACCCCTTTAATATAGTTATGTTGTCTATTTGTTTTTGCTGTAACTCATTTAACTTCTCTCTCAGAATATGGATGCTAGGTTAATATTTTCATTATTTTATTTTCTATGGTAGGTTTTAGCAAGATGTAATTTCCTTCCTTATCTATTTTAATTAAATCTAATTTTGTTTTTGCTTTGTGAGAGATTAGGATTGCTAATCCTCCCTTTTTAAAATTTAACTGATGCATAATATATTTTTACTCCAGCCTTATAACTTTACTTTGTGTTTAGTTCTCTGCTTCAAATATGTTTCTTGTAAACAATATGTTGGAGGATTATGATTTTTGATCTACTATGCTATCTGTTTCTGTTTTATGAAAGTGTTCGTCCTATTCACTTTCACAGTTATTATCATTAAATTTGTCTTTCCATTTTATTCTACATCATACTCCGTTTATGCTTTTATCTCTCCTTTCTCCTTTTCCCTCCTCACTAGTGTTTCCTTTCTGACCACTGCCTCCCTCAATGTGCTCTCTCCTCTATGCAGCCCCATTCTTTTACTTATCCCTTTCCATTCCTACTTCCAGTTTGGGTGGACAGATTTCTATGACTAAATGTGTGTGTGTGTGTGTGTGTGTGTGTGTGTGTGTGTGTGTGTGTGTATGTGTGTATGTTATTCCCTATTTGGGTCAAATCTAATGAGAGTATAGCTTAAAGAGTACTTCTCTCCCTCCCTTTTTTCTCTCTACTATGATAGATCTTTACACCTCTTCATGTAATGTAGTTTAGCATTTTCGGCCTACCCCTTTACTGTTCTCCCAGTGTAATCCTTTTTTAAACCTTTTAATTATGTTTTTATCATTATACCAAAGTCAATTTATACTGACATCCTTTGTCTAAGTATACTCCTTCTAGATATCATAATAAGGATGCAGTTCTCAGGTGTTCTCAATATCATCTTTCTGTATAGGAATGAACATGATTTAATCATATTAATTTTTTTTCCTTTGCTATTTACCTCTTTATGCTTTTTTGTCTTGTATTTGAAGATCAAATTTTCTGTTCAGCTATGTTTTTTCTTTCCATCAGGAAAGCTTGCAAATTCCCTAATATTTTGAATATTTATCACCTCTTAAAAGATTTTATGCTCAATATTGCTGGCATATTTTGTAGGTTGGCCTTCATTCTTAAAGAAATCCAATGACATGAGGAGGTTGATGGTTTGTTGGAGCACATGCTGCACTCCCATGACCTGTGCTGGACTTTGCTCCACTCCCACCTTTGTGTGACAGACTTTTCCTGGACCCTTCCTGGTTGTCTTGGGCTGGAAAATTTTTTTAACTCTATTATTTTGTTGATTCTGTTGCTCCAAAATTCATTTTGAGGCAATATTCAAAGGTGTTTGGAAGGGAATTTGGGAAAGCTCACCCAGGTCTTGCCTTGTCTCTGCCATCTTGACTCTGCCACCAGACTAGTGCTTTTTGGTATGTTTATTTTGAAAGTTGGGTGGTGGATAGACTAGCATCTAGAGAGACTTGTAGCAGGCAAACTTACCATCAGGCTACTGTAATACTACAGGTATTTAGGGCATTAGTGTCTGTGCCAAAATGATGGCAATGCCAGAGGACAGAAGAGGGTACATATAAGAAATTTTAAGACAATAAACTTTTGGCTGTCTGGTGAAGCATTTGGAAACTAAGAATATTTTGTTTTAATAATTGAAGAAAACAGAAGATGGCGGAGTAGAAAGACTCACCTAAGCTAGGTCCGAACCCACAGCCCATAGATTTCCTGTAAAAAGAACTCCTGACAAATTCTGGAGCAGTGGAGGCCGCGCAGCAACACAGTGAAGGAGATTTCCGTTGCAGAGAGCCCTGAAAAACCGACCACAAAGGTACCTCAGACGGGAGCGGAGTCCTGCCCAGCCGAGCGCTCCCCTCCCCCGCCCCGGTCACGAGGCACTGAGAGGAGCGAGCAGAGCCCTGCAGGCGTCACGGACCTGAATCTCCGGGCGGCCCCGAAGGTCCCTCCACACACAGACGCACAGGTCAGTGAGAGAGACGGGCTGAGAGGGGAGCAGGGGATCTCCGGGACTTGGACCCCCTGGGAAGCGGCCGCTGCGGCAGAGGCAGAGGCAGCTCGGCCAGAGGCAGAAGCAGCTCGGCCAGAGACTCCCAGAGTGGG